>JAUUDW010640829.1:0-10932 GCA_032361385.1 Panulirus guttatus
CATTACGGGAGTGGCAGGTTCCACTACTCCGGTAGTGGCAGTTTCCCCCCATTGCGAGGGAGGCAGGTCTCCCATTGCAAGAAAGACAGGTTCCCCCATTCCGGTAGTGGCAGCTTAGCCCATCCCGGGAGAAGCAGTTTCACCCGGTACGGGAGTGACACGTTCCCCCATTACATGAGTGACACGGTAACACATTCCGGAAGTGGCAGGTTCCCCATTACGAGAGTGGAAAGTTCCCCTATTACGTGAGTGGCAGGTTTCCCCATTTCGGGAGTGGCAGGTTTCCCCATTTCGGGAGTGGCAGGTTCCCCCATTACGGAAATGGCAGATTCCCTCATTTAGGGAGTGGCATGTTCCCCTATTAAGGGAATGACAGGCTCCCACATTCCGGTGTGGAAGGTTCCCCCATTATGGGAGTGGAAGGGGGCCCCATTCCAGTAGTAACAGGTTACCTCATTCCGGGAGTGACACGTTCCCCCATTCCGGAAGTGGCAGAGTCCCTCATTCAGGGGGTGGCAGGTTCCCCCATTACGGGAGTAGCAGGTTTCCCCATTATGGGAATAGCAGGTTCCCCCATTACTAGAGAGGCAGATTCCCTCATTCCGGGAGTGGCAGGTTCCCCCATTACGGGAGTGGCAGGCTCCCCCATTACGGGAGTAGCAGGTTCCCCCATTACGGGAGTAGCAGGTTCCCCCATTACGGGAGTAGCAGGTTTTCCATTCCGGGAGTGGCAGGTTCCCCATTACGGGAGTGACATGTTCCCCCATTCCGGTAGTGGCAGGTTCTCCCATTCCGTTAGTGGCAGGTTCTCCCATTGAGAAAGTGGCAGGTTCCCCCATTCCGGGAGTGGCAGGTTCCCCCAATTACAGGAGTGGCAGGTTTCCCCATCCCGGGAGTGGCAGGTTCCCCCAGTTACGGGAGTGGCAGTTTCTCTCATTCCGGGAGTGGCAGATTCCCCCATTACGGAAGCAGCAGGTTCCCCCACTACAGGGGGTAGCAGGTTTCCCCATTCCGGGAGTAGCAGGTTCCCCATTCCGGGAGTGACACGTTCCCCCATTACGGGAGTGACACGTTTCCCCATTCCGTTGGTGGCATGTTCCCCCATTGAGGGAGTGGCAGGTTCTCCCATTGCGGAAGTGGCAAGTTCCCCCATTACAGGAGTGACACGTTTCCCATTACGGGAGTGACACATTCCCCCATTACGGGAGTGACACGTTCCCCCATTACGGGAGTGGCAGGTTCCCCCATTACGGGAGTGGTAGGTTCCCCCATTACGGGAGAAGCAGATTCCCCCATTACGGGAGTAGCAGGTTTCTCATTCCGGGAGTGGCAGGTTCCACATTACGGGAGAGACACGTTCCCCCATTAAGAGAGTGACACGTTCCCCCATTCCGGTAGCGGCAAGTTCTCCCATTCCTGTAGTGGCAGGTTCCCTCATTGCGGGAGTGGCAGGTTCCCTCATTGCGGGAGTGGCAGGTTCCCCATTACATGAGAGGCAGGCTCTCCTATTCCGGGGATGGCAGGATCTGCCGTGACTAACCTGAGGACTGGTCCACCCACTGTGGTGATGTAATCCACTTGGGGTTCGGGACGTCGGGGGAAATTGTAGCCACGTCAACACCTAATTCGTTTTCACGTGATGAAAAGCAGCGTCGGGCTGAAGTAATACTCTCTCCCTTATAAACAGATGATCCTTGATTTCCTTAAGAGTGTTTCATCCTTCTTTATCCCCGTGGAAAAAAGGATGGTAGACAATATTTCTTCGTTTCAATTCCTCTCACCAAAATTAGAGAAAATCTCTTTATATAAGTGTTACTAAAATCTTCAATGAATGCTACCATTCTGATCTACCACTGAATGCTACCATTCTCATTTACAATTAAATGATACCATTCTTATCTACCAATGAATGCTACTATCCTCATCTACCACTGAATGCTACCATTCTCCTCTCCTATTGAATGCTACCATTATCATGCACCATTCAATGTTACCATTCTCAGCTACCATTTAATGCCGCCATTCTCATCTACCACTGATGCTATTATTCTCATCTACCATTGAATGTTACCATTCTCATCTAACAATGAATGTTACCATTTTCATCTGCCATTGAATGCTACCATTCTCACCTACAATTGAATACTACCATTCTTATATACCATTGAATGCTACCATTCTATCTACCACTGACTGCTACTATTTTCATCTACCATTGAATGCTACCATTCTATCTACCACTGAATGCTACCACTCTTATCTACCACTGAATGCTGCCATTCCCATCTACATTGAATTCTTCTATTCTCATCTACCATTGAACGCCACCATTCTCATCTGTCATTGAATGCTACCATTCTTACTACAACTGAATATTATCATTTTCATCTAACAATGAATGCTAAAGTTTTCATCCACCACTGAATGCTACCATTCTCATCTACCGTTGAATGTCATCATTCTTATTTCCTACTGAATGCTACAATTCTCCTCTACCACTGAATGTTACAATTCTCATCTACCACTGAATGCAAATATTTTCATCTACCATTGAAAGCTACCGTTCTCATCTACCACTGAATGCTACCATTCTCATCTACCACTTAATGCTACCGTTTTCATCGACCACTGAATGCTGCCATTCTCCTACCGATAAATGCTTCCATCAACACATTTGTTGCACGCCTCAAGGATCTTGAGTCCCCAAACTCTGATGTTATGTGGTTATATGTCTGTCTTCCTACGACCACACTTTTCCTTTGTTTCGCCTATTGCTTTACTAATTCTACAAATTTTGTATCCTTCTTCATCTATCTCAACTCCTACCTCGGGGACTTTAACGTTCACCATAGGGAACGGTTGAATTCCTCCCATACATATGGTGGAGGAATTGAAGCCCTCGCGTTTTCCATTCTCAATGATTTAGAGCAAATTATCTCCCACCTCTTACTACTCCTATGCCTCTCCTCGTAATCTCTTTTCGGATTATTCTTTCTCTGGATACAAGTGAGGCTTATGGTCCTGACGGCATTTATCCCTGTTTACTGGAAAAGTGTGCCTCTGAACTTGCACCTGTGCTTGCTCGTCTACTCCGTTTCTGCTTAAGAACCAAAACTTTTCCTTCTCCTTCGAAACGTGTATTGATACATCCCACCCCTAAGAAGGGTGACCATTCTGACCCTTCTAATCATCGTCCTATTGCTTTGACTTATACCATTTCCAAAGTCTTTGGATCTCTCCTCAACTCCCATATCCTTAAACACCTCGAAAATCACAGTCTTCTCTCCGATCACCAGTATGGCTACCGTAAGGTGAGACCCACTGGTGATACTCCATTCTATCTTACTAATATCTGGTCATCATCCCTGAAAGATTTTGGTGAGTTATGTGTAGTTGCCTTTGACACATCTAAGGCTTTTGACAGGGTGTGGTATCGGGGTCTCATTCCGAAGCTTCCTCTTTTGGCTTCCTTCCCTCACTTTGCTCCTTCATATCTAGCTTCCTCTCTGGCCAATCTATCTTTGTGGTTGTTGATGGATTAACCTCCCCACTTTTCTCCATCAACAGCGGTGTCTCTCAAGGTCTAGTCTTTTCCCCTACACTCGTTCTCCTTTCTTTCAACAAATTTCTCTCCTCTGCAAATAATCCAATGCACTCATACACTGACGACTCAACACTGAATTCATCCACATACTTCAGTTCTCCTCCCTCTTCCCTTACTCGGTCTGCATCTCGTCTTGACACGGCTTCCTCAATAAACTCAGACTTGGACAGGATATCTCAGTTGGGTAGACAAAATCTTAAGTTTAATGTCTGAAAGACCCAATTTCTACCAATCTCTCTATCTAAAACTCTTCACAACTCTCGTCTCTACTATGACGGTTCTGTAATTCCACCTCTTGATTAAATTGATATGATATCACTGTAACATCCACTCTTTCTTGGAAATCCCACATTACAGAAATGGCTGTCTTTTTCTAAGAAACTGGGTGTCCTATTCAGATGTCGTACCTTTTTCTCTTCTGAACAGTTTCTCAGTTTACACAAGGGAATGATTTGTCGATTTGTCCTTGTATGGAGTACTGCTCTCACATTCGAGATGGTTCTAGCTCTGTTTCCTTACTTGACAGAGTTGAGTCGAAAGCGATCTAACTTATAAACTGTCCCAGGCTAACTTCCAAACCTGACCCCCTTGCCCTATGCCACAATGTTGGTTCATTCTCCCTCTTCTATAGGTATTACTTTGGCTTCTGCTCCCAAGAGCTGGCTGCTTGTGTGCCTCCACCACTAGCTAGACCATGGAATACTCGGCAAGCTTCTGCATCACATGATTATTGTGTGGCCACTGGCAACTCAGAGGTGTGCCATTTTGATAACTGCTTCTTTCCCTACACATCGAAGTTTTGGAACTCTCTACCTTCTCATGTCTTTCCCACTAACTATGACCTGGCTCATTTCAAAAGATAGGTCTTTCACTTCCTCAAAAATTCGTAAATACTTTCCGTGTCTTTTTTCCCGTTTCTCAATTCTCTCTATATTTCAATTAGGGCCTGGCCTTGATGTGGACTTCTGTCCATGACTGGAGCCTTCAATATAAAAAGAAAAAAAAATCATAAAATGGACTGATCTGTCTTTATATGGAGCACTGCTCTCACATCTGGGATGATTCTTGCTCTGCAATCTTACTGGACAGAGCTGAGTAGAAAGCAGTCCAACTTATAAACTCTCTCGCTTGCCTCATATCACAATGTTGGTTCACTGTCCCTCTTCTAAAGGTAATTCTTTGGTTTCTGCTCCAGAAAACTGACTGCTTGTGTGCCCCCACCACTCGCTGCAACACGCAATACTCAGCAAGCTGCTGCTTCACATGATTACTGTGTAGCCATTGGCAACTTATGGGTGGGCTGTTTTGATAACAGTTTCTTTCCCTACACCTCCAAGCTTTGAAACTCTCTACCACCTCAAGACTTTCCTAATAACTATGATCTGGCACATTTTAAAATACAGGCTTTTCACTTCCTCCAAAATTCATAAATCCTTTCCCTTATTTCTTCTTTTTCCCTTTCATAATCCTTTCCATATTCTAATTAAGGCCTGCCCTTGATAAGGACTTTTGTCTGTGATTGTAGCCTGAGAGAGAATGAGAGAGAGAGAGAGAGAGAGAGAGAGAGAGAGAGAGAGAGAGAGAGAGAGAGAGAGAGAGAGATGCCTTGGTGCAGCCCGTCCCTAAGAAAGGAGACTCTTCTAACCCCTACAAGTATTACCCCACTGCTTTCACTTCTGTTGTCTCCAATGTTCTTGAAACACTCAATTTCTCAAACACTAAGAATCCTACTCCCTTCTTTCTAATCATCAATAAGAATTCATTGTGCTAGGTCTGCTGGCAATCTTCTCTCCAATGTGACTAACCTCTGGTCCTCCCATCTCAGGGATTCTGATGAAACTTTAATTGTAGCTCTCAATATTTACAACGCATCTGACAGGGTGTGGCATAAGTCTTTGCTTTTTAAACTAATCATCTTGGGTTTCTATGCCTCTTTTTGTTCTCTAATGCACAGTTTCTACTCTGATTGTTCCACTCCAGTAGTCATCATCAGACCAACACTCCTTCCTATCCTATCAATAGTGGTGTTCCTCAAGTTCTGTCCTATCACCTACTCTCTTTATTCTCTCAACAGATGATATTCTTTCTTTATAATTTTTACCCTATTCACTCTTATGCTGATGATTCCATTTTACATAATTCAACCCACTTTCCCTGCCCTCCTCCCTCTAATACTCATTCTCCTTCTCATACTGATCATATTTTCTTTTTCTAATTCAACCCTGTGCAGCAATTCAGTAATCATGTTAAATCAACAATTGATAAAAAACAATTCTACCTATATCTCTGTCTAAGATTCATTTGTTTCCCTCTGTTCAGTTTCAAAACACCACAGTTCAACCATGCAATAACATAAACATGGGCATAAGCATATCTTCCACACTTACGGAAACTCAACATAATCAACATCCCAAAAGCTGCTTCCCAAAACCTACAAATGTTGTATAGGTATCATAACCATTTTCCTTGCAAGCATCTATCTCATATTTACAGGAGTTCTGTTCAGCAAGACATAGAATACTGCTTACACAACTGGGGTAGCTCAGCTTTCACCTCATTGTTAACTAGAGTGAAATCAAAAGCCTGCCATCTCATCAATTTTCCTTGCATCACCTCTCTTCATGCTTTCCTTTTCATTATGTTGCAATGCTGTTGCTTTCTCTCTATCCTATAGCTATTATTTTCACCACAAATTCTCATGATCTGTCTGCATGTCTCCCAGTCCCCTAGGTTTGGCCCTATGGCACCCATTTGGCTGCTGATCTGCACAATTTCTGTGTAAAGGCTGGCCAAGATTAATTTCTACTTTCTATTTCTTTTCCTTTTTTCTTTCACCCATGATGGCCTTGAATGGGGCATGTTTACCAATGCCAAGTTTGTCACTAAAAAAAAGGGGGGGCAGTATCCACTAGGGAAAAGTATAGTGCCTCATAAACTTGTCTTGGTCCACAGAGGGTAAACTTTCATTGTAGCTAGTCTTATAATGGCCACTTTTTTCTTCTGAATTTAGGAGAGAAAACCAAAGCATTAGCCTTTAACTGATCAAGAACAAGAGACTCCATCACAATGTTGCAGCTTCCATCTAGTTGGACAGCAGCTGCATCTGCATTAAAAATCTGTTTCCAGGCAATTATTCATATCTGAAACACTTAGCTAATACAAAATGTACAGTACATCCCCAGCTATGTTAATCAAACATGCCAATATCACAAATCTAAAGACCAACAACATGGGCACGGGTAACTGTAAGTTAGCCACAGCCCTGCATGCTGAAAGGCAAAGCAAACTTGTTAGAAAAAGCAAACGACCTAGGACCAAGCGAGCTACTTGTCCCGAGCAATCCAAGATGTTCCTACATGAAAATGAATTCTTATGGGAAAAAGTGAACCTATTTGAAAGCACTAACTGACCTTCAACCTAGAAAAGTTCTAAACTAGAACCATCTGAAATTTTTCTGCATTATGATAAAACCTACATTCTTATACAAAACAGAGCAACCAGCCTGACACTATCTGATATAATAGATAATCTTCAAGGTAAATTAGTCTGGTTTAACCCACTGACTGCTGATATTCCATACATGGCATTGCTCTGCTTCTAGGAACTGACTGTGAGGATCCCATAAGAAGGATCTCATTTTTAAAAAGGCCATGCATGGCACTATGGGTGTTTATCAATCAAAATTCACTTACTGGCATCTCAAAGGGTATTTCCATTCATCAATCAATATTTTTCCCACTGGAATGGCCAGTAACCATCACAGTATCAAAGCACGAGGTTTTAAAATTTTGCCTCTCATGAGCTGAACAAGAAAACCCAAATTATTACATGGAATTATTAGATAAACTTGACATAGAAAGTTTCAGAAAATGATAGTGAGTCAAAAGGACATAGTTTTCATGAAGATGTAGAAGAATGAAGGCATGAGGAAGAAGAGCATGATGTTGCTAGCAGTGAGGGTGAAGATGGTCCAAGTCCTAGTGTGAGGAGGATAGGTGGTGGTAAAAGGAAGCAAGGAGGAATGTTGCCAACTTCACTCAAACACAATTGTTTTTGACAGAAGTAATTCAGTCATAACAGGTGCTTGTTCTGAAACAGAATTCTGAGGAGCAGGACTATTTCTATGAGTATATTTTGAAATTGATTTGATGGATATGATAGTGACTGAAACAAATCACAATTATAGTTTTAAGAAGCAGCAGGCTGAGCAAGTGATGGTAGCAAGAAAGTGAAAAAAAAGCTTGCATTGTGGAATACAATTAAAAAATGAGAATTGTATAAATACGTGATATCAGCTTCGCTGACTGTATGACTATAAGTGTGATATGCTTATCAGCTGTGATAAGTGTGTGAGAAAAAGCACTGGGTGATATATCAAACTGTTCTTTCACCTGCTAAAACCTTCAATAAGAACTTAATGAAGAACAACCAGAATCCAGGACTGAAGGACTTCAGTTAGGCATTCTGTCATTAAGTGGCTGACAGATTCAGCAAGACTGATGAGTAACCAGTCATCATTCTAGTAGACACCAAATATGTCTCATGGGTAAACACTTTCCTTGCTCTACCCTATCCACAACAGGTGAGGAAAGAACCCAATGCATGTGTCATGTTTGTGCCAACCCACATAAGGGAAGAAATGACGGTAGAAAACATGCTACTTGTGTACTAAATGTGATGTGCCTCTGTGCATACACCCAAATTTTGAGGTGTACCATACAAAAAGCAATTACTGAAAACAGAAAAGAGGAAATGAGTGCAAGAAAACTATAACACTGGTATACTAAGAAAGTGTGCATTCATTGCTTCACATGGTGAGGGATGTACTGCATGGCAAACAGAGTCAGCCATGATGATGGCTTTGACTCACCTGAAAAAAATTTTAATCTCTGAGCCTAGTAATCTGTGAACTTGACAACACTTAACTCACACTGCTCATTCTTCATAACTCCCAATTTTTCTGCAGTGAGCACAATGCACTAGCCTTGCCTTTTGGCAAAATGGTAGGAGCAGTAGATAAAGGTAGTAGGTAGGAACATTTAGGCAAAAGCATTAGGAAGAAACATTAGGTAGAAGTAGTAGGTAAGAGCACTAGACAAAAGTAGTCATTAGGAACATTAGGCAGAAGCCTCTGCAAACACTGTGCTAGACTTGCCCTCTGCCAGTGGCCTGTTAAGGGTGAGGCACTTAAGGATAAGAATCGGCACTGAAGTTCTTTAGTTAAGGAGACTCTATTGCCATGGTCATCCCTTTGAGGGAGTTCCAGTCGGAACAGGCGTCAGAGATATAGATAGATGTGAGCTTAGTCCCTACTGGAACAGGCGTCGGAGATATAGATAGATAGATGCGAGCCTAGTCCACACGCAAGTACAGACCTACCATTTTAACTTATATGTAATGTACTTTGGAAAAAATAAATCTTACATATGGTATGGAAAAATTTATTTTTTTTGGGGGGGAGAAAAGTCCACCATGAGTGTATATTTAATATATTGGGCCGCCGCAGTCAATGGCTTAATGGGTTGAAATTAACCTGATAAAAATGTGTGGTACTGTGCTATGCCTGAAAGGCATCACTATGAAAAGACAATTTTTCCTGTCTACCAAAACAATCAAAAGCTTTCCTATCCTGAGATGAATAAGCATATGTTATTAAACATAGTACTTCACAGCCAAACTTATGTTCTGACCATTTCTTGGTAATAGATTGCGAATACCTGGTTTAAGAAGATGGACATACATGAGTACGAGTAAGTGAGTAAGAGAGGTGTTAGGTGAGCATTTATGGATTACATACTTACTGATAATCATGCATAAAAAAAGACATGGATATGAATGTGCTGAAAGGAGAGCAGGTGAGATGTATGACTATTACCTGGTGGAGGTAAGGGTGAATATTTGCTATGATTTTTGGAAGAAAGGAAATGATATGGGTAAAAAAGGGTGGTAAAAGTAACTAAAAATTTAAGAGACATGTGTGAAGAAATACTAGGAGGGATTGAGTGTAAAATAGTAAAGGTGAGAACATACAAAGCTAGGGAAGTGGGTGAGGAATAGAAGGTATTTAGGGATGAAGTAATGGCATGTGTAAAAGGAGTGTGTGGCACGTCGAAGTTGGGAGGTGGACATGTTGGAATGAGTAGCGAGTAATGGGATGATGAAGTGAAGTTACTTGTGAAAGAAGAAAGAGTGGTGTATGATTGGTACTTACAAGAAAGGAGTGCTAGTGATTATAAGATGCACAAGAAAAGCAGCAGGAGCTCAAGAAGAAGGTGCAGAGACTGAAAAAAAGGGCAAAATGAAAAATGGGGTGAGCAAGTATCAACAAACTTCAAGGAAAAACAGAAAATGTTTTGGAAGGAAGTTAACTGTGTGAGAAAAGCGGGGGGAAAAAGGAGAACATCAATGAAAGGGGCAAATCGAGAAGTGGTAACTGGCAGCTGAGGTGAAGAGGAGATGGATTGAGTACTTAGAAGGATTGTTGAATATTTGATGATAAGGTGACAGATGTAGGGTGCTTGGGTTAAGGAGGTATGTGAAGTGAGAGAGTCATGGCATTTTGGTTTGTGAAAAGAGAGGAAGAGGAGGTAAAAGCCTTGCATAAAATGAAATGTAGCAAGGTGGTATGAGTGGATAGCACTGCAATTGAATTTCTTATGAAAGGGGGCGACTAAGTTGTTGGTTAGTTAGCAGGATTTTCAATGTATGTATGGATCACTGTGAGGTGCTTGAGGAGTGGCAGAATGCTTGAGCAGTGCCACTGTGTAAAGGCAAGGGAGACAAAGGTGAGGTCTCGAATTACAAAGGTACATGTTGTACCTCTCTAATTCGGCGCTCTGTGGCCTGGGAACTCCCATGGTCCAGCACATTTTGAATCTGCCGCCATTAGTTTGTGGATCTGCCACCAGGGAGGCACTGTTATCAACCAACTAATCAAGAAATTCTGGAGATGGTTCAGCAAGGTGAGAAGAAACACGATCATTAAGAAGAAAGTGCAGAGGAAAAACAAGGAAGTGGAAGAAAGAATTTCTATAGACAAATGTTTTCAGATGATGAGAAATTTAATTGCATGACTGGGGCAAAGGGACTTTATAACAGGACAAGAAATTATGTCTGTTTATTTGATTCAAAGAAAATTAATTAAGGAAAAGCCAAAGTACCAGAAGCAAGCCACACAGCAACAGTGGATGAATAAAGTTATTAATAACATTGCCAAGGCTCATTCCAGTGTAGAAAATCCACTTCTCTGCACCTCCTCTGCCCCTGATGTTCAAGTATCTGCTGAACATGGAGACCCTGATGACCCTGCATACCCTGAAGACCCTGTT
>JAUUDW010640840.1:0-10932 GCA_032361385.1 Panulirus guttatus
GGCCTGGATGTGGATAGGGAGCTGTGGTTTCAGTGCATTACACATGACATTAGTGAGATAGTGTCAAGAGCAGAGAACTGAGCCTTAGAGGGGAAAATTCTCACTTGGCACCCTTCTCTGTTCCTTCTTTTGGAAAAGTGAAAACAGGAGAGAAGGTTTTCTAGCCCCCCACTCCCTCCCCTTTTAGTCGCCTTTTATGACATGCAGAGAAAGAATACTTCCCACGTATTCCCTGCATGCCAAAACAGGTGACTAAAAGGGGAGGGAGCAGGGGGCTAGAAATCCTTCCCTCCTGTTTTCACTAATCCAAAAGGAACAGAGAAGGGGTCCAAGTGAGAATTTTCCCTCTAAGGCTCAGTTCTCTGTTCTTGACGCTACCTCGCTAACTCTATATATAAGTGTGTGTGTGTGTGTGTGTGTGTGTGTGTGTGTGTTTCTTTGTCTGCTTCCTGGTGCTACCTTGCTAATGCGGGAAATGGATATCAAGTATGAAAAAAAGTGTGTTAAATATATCAGGAAAGCTGTATGCAAGAGTGTTGATTGATAGAGTTATGGTAGTGACTGAATGTGGAATAAGGGAGGAGCAAGGGGGTTTTAGGAAAGATAGGGGATGTGTGGGTCAGATTTTTGTGTTGAAAATAAGTGTAGGAAAGCATCTAGTGAAAGGTAAGAAGCTGAATGCAGTTTTTATGGATCTGGAGAAAGAGTATGACAGAGTCAAGTGGAATGTTTTGTGGGATGCGTTAAGGATATATGAGGTTGGGAAACTACTATTCAATGGTGTGAAAGCCTTCTGTTAGAGTAGCAAATGCATTTTTAAGAGTGGATGGGGAGTTGAGCATAAGTTTCGGTATACATGCGGATGTGAGGCAGGGCTGTGTGATGTCACCATAGCTTTTCAACACATGGATGGAGTGATAAGAAAGGTGAAGGCAGAACTAGGGAAAGGAGGTGCAAAGATGGAGTTTGGTGGTGGGGTATGGTGGCTAGTGACAAGCCTGTTTGTAGGTGAAATTGTGTTGTTTGCTGAGAGTGAAGAGGAGTTGCAGGAAGTTGGAAGTTTGTTTTTTGATGTGTAAGCATATTTGATTGAAAGTAAATGCCAGGAAAAGTAAAACAATGGTGTTTAAAAGGAAACAGAGTGAAGGTATAGATTTTACAAAACCATATAGAGTGCCAGGAGAAATGTACTAAACTATGTTATACATGTGAGTGAAGAAAGATTGAAACAGGTGAGAGAATTTAAGTATTTAGGAGTTATCTTAGATAAGTTTGTTGATATGAAAGGAAAGAAAAGGGAGAGAGAGTATGGGTAGAAGAGTCATTGGGTCCCTTGGTAATGAAGGGTAGAGGTGTAATTATGGAAGTGAAGAAAGGATAAAGGGACAGCATAGTCATCATGACCCTGACCTGTGCAGCCAAAATATGGACATGGAATGAGTTACAAAGGTCAAGAATCCAGGCTGTGGAAATGAGCAATTTGAGAGGAGCATGTGGTATGACTAAATGGAATGAAGAAAGAAATGATGGGGTGTATGAGAGGTTTGGTTTGTCAGGAATACAAAGTGAATGAATTGTGGAGTGGTTGAGTGGGTGAAACTTAATACTTGAGGTGGTTTGACCATGTGAAAAGAATGCAGGACAGGAAGTTTACAAGGAGAATGTATGATAGTACAGTTAAAATGGTTGGTGTGAGAGGAAGATCACCTGTGACATGAGGAAATAGAGTGGAAGAGTACTGGAGAGAGAGAAATGGTGGAAGAATGTGTGGAATGGCATATACGAGGAAGGCATGTAAGGACAGGGATAAGTGGTGACTCTTTTGCTATGATCACCTTCTTGATGGTAGTTCCCAAAGGAAACAGGCATCAGAGATATAGAGAGATAGATAGGCAGATAGACAGATAGATAAATGATTAAAGGCCTTTTAATGTATGTCCTTAGAAATTATTTGAATTGTAATATGATATGTTCATGTTTCCCACCACAGACAACTGTTTTGGTAAGTCCCATGGAATCATATTCTTTACATGTAAGTGTTTTACCCTATTGCTTTTTGCATGAGCCTTCCAGCTGAAAGAGAGAATGGCCACTTTCACATGACAATTGTGAAAAGTGCAAACTTCTATCTGATGAAGATTTTTGCACCTCCATAAGACATTTATATAAAAGAATGAACTTCAAGCTTGTTTTTGCTTAGTGTAAACAAAGAATGTTTTCTTCAGTAAAAGTGTGTCTACCACCCCTTATGAATGTGAGAACCAAGAAATACAGAAACGTGGGTAACACTACAATGCTATATTGACATGTACAGGAAAGTGCAGCTCTTGGGCAGGTTGCTACCACTGGTGCAATGACAGGAAAAGAGGTGAGGCAGGAGTCCTATGGTACTGGTGCAGGACTCCGAAGAGAGATGAGGCAGGAATCCTGTGATGCCACTACAAGAGAGGTGAGTCACTGAGTTATTATTTGGTTTCGTGGTGTTGCTGCTGCAGAAGAGTGGAGGAAGGAAGTGTTGTTGAGATCCTGTGGTTGTGCTGCAAGTGCTGCTGGGAAGGGAGAGGCATAGCCAAGGGCCTGTTGTGCTGCAGAAGGAAGAAGGCATTACTGAGGTTCTCTGGTTGTGCTGCAAGAGGAAGAGGGTCTTGCTGAAGCCTCGTGGTTGCGCTGAGAGAGAGGAGGTGCTATTGTTGCTGGAAGAAAAATACAATGCCAAGGATTCATTGTGCTGCTGCAGGAAGAACAAGACTTGGCTAAAGTTACCCATTAGCTCAAGATATTTTCAGGGAGAGGCATAGTTGATGTTTATTGCAGAGCAACTGACTGTCAGCATAGAGGCGGTGCATGACTTGTAAGATACACGGAATAGTGCATGTGGGTCTTTCATGCTGAGGTGTGAATTATGACTGTATACAGGCAAGACTTCAGAGTGATGTGTCTGTAGGGTTTGAATTGTGATTACAACCTTGAAGGACTTTGCAGTGACCCTAAGGTTGTACATGGAATTCTGGTTATTCACACTATCTGAGGAGTGATTTATAACTACTGGCAAGATGCCTTTTTAGCAACATGGAGAATGTGGTTGCAAAAGGCACCAGACCCTTCATGCCAGTTTTCAATACCAGTGTTACTGTTGTGACAGGAATCTCACTGGACTCTATCTGTAGGCAGGAAGGAGTTTAGAACAACACAGGGAATGTGTTGTTACACTTTTCGTTAGCTTTACTAAGACTACAAAATTTCTCCTTTTCCCCAAAAATATGAATTTCTCTGTGACCTGAAAATAATATCCGTAATATTTTAGCCAAGATTATAACTTGGGTGAAAATGGTGCAATGTTTGATTTAATAGGAAAATGGAAAGAAAACATTCTTCCCTGTTCTGTGTGATTAATCAGTAGTAAGTATTGCAAATTCTTTTTATAATACAACTCTTCACTGCTAAGATCTTTTATAGACAACTAAGGCTGTGGCAGGACATCTATTTGATTTTTGACACCACATAGTTTAATTGCATAACTGATTGTAAGAATTGGAACCACACACATTTCTTTTCTAAAACCACCTACTCCCAACATTTCTTTCCATTAACACAACTCATTGATCATCAAAACTAATCTCTTTTTGTTTAAACACCACATACTCTCCTCTTAACACCAAATTTATCTTGATGCTTCAGTTAACTGCTTCTAAGCTTTTGTGATCCCAGTATCACAGCTCATTGCCACCCTAATGCCATGATGCTTCAAAATCACCTTTAGCATTTTTTCTTTGTCACAGGATTCATTCTCACTGTTATATATAGCAAAGTTTTTCTTTTCAGCCTCTGTGAATGTCTCTCTTGTATCGCAGCACAGATGATTCTTTGTTTTTGGTATTTTTGCTACCAATAGATAAAAAACAGCATGAAACCACTGTTCTCTCCTTGTGCTATATAATGTAACCTGTATTGTATGTAAAGTTGGATATCTGAATGGGGGGCTGTCTCTTCTGAGAAATCAGTGTTCAGTTTACAAGATTATGATGCGCAAGAAACACAATGAAAATGTCTGTGTAAAGAGCAGGTGTAAAAGATTTCAGTCTCACCTGCCAAATCATCATTGTTGCAAATCAATATAGTATGAAGCACCTTTATTCTAACACATTGGGCAAGGGTTCAAGACATACATAAAGAATTCAAGGAGCTGCTAGTGACTGATCTACCCCATAAAAATGGGAATAGATTTAATGATGATTGGGAAAAAGAGTTGAGTGTTTTGGAGGAGCTGAATGAGTGTGACAGAAAAGTTGATGCAAGGGGTCAACTACAGTATTAATGGTAGGTGATTTGAATGCAATTGTGGGTCATGTAGCAGTTAAGGGTATAAGTATCAGGCATAGGGTAGCTATTGTGAACAAAAGCGGTGAGTTACTTGTAGATTTGTGTACTGAAAAAAGGGTTGATGATTGGGATATCTCCTTTGAAAAAGGGATGTACACAGAAGTAAACATAACTGAATGGAGTTAGGGGCCACTGGGAATTATTGGATAATATACCAAGCAATAGGTGTGCAAAGGTGAGACTCTCTGATGTAAATTTGCTGAGAGAGGCAGCTGGTGGGATGTCTGATCACTTCCTGTGATGTGACTATGAGAGTCGATAGTGACTTAAGGGAAAGAGGAAATGACATGGGTGGGATGATGGTGAAAGTGAGTGAGCTTGGAATACAGGCATGTATGCAGAGATACCAAGATTAACTGGATAAAGAATGTGAGAGTAAACAAAAAAGGTGAGAGGAAACAAAACTAGAGGAGTGGGCATTTAATGGAAGGTATTTAGGGAAGCATTGTTTACATGTGCCAGGCAGGAAGGAAATAGGATTTTAAGTGTTTGAGAAAGTGAGAGCTAAGGAGAATTTCAAAGATTTCAGAGACTGCTAACGCAAGAGCAGTGGTGTAATAGTTGGAAGGGTTAGAACAGCTTACTTTCTTCAGGATGGGCTGCACCAAAGCATGCTTCCAAGAAAAAAGGAGTCCAGCCTTTTAGACAAACAAAATAGGCAAGCAAGGATCAAAGATAGAACACAGGCATGCTTTCCTAGGACTTGAGGAGGTATGCCATCTAGGCCATATGACTTGTCCATCTTGAGCTGGGATAGTATTTGGAAAGTGGTATGGGTTCAGTGGGAAGAGACTGGGGAGGAGGACTAAGTACATAATCATATAATATTATTGGAGAGAGTAAAAGAACCAAAAAGAATGGCTTTATTGGTTGTAGAGTTTGCTATGAAATTGATCTGGTCAAAAGAGAAGAGGAAAGTTTGAATTAGAGAAGTATCTGGAGATGGTTTTGGCTAAGGATATAAAGGTGTTTCAGCAGAAGAAATGAACTCAGTACACTCTCTTTTTATGAAGGTTTGCTTTACTTTACTGTGATTCTAAGCAGAATGGGATTCAGGGGAAGGGAAGTGTTTTATGGTTTGATATATTCTGCCCATAATGCTACATGCCTCAGAGCATGAGTGATCAAACCATGACTTGGGAAAAATGTCAGGTAGATAAAGGGATATAGAACTCCATCCCAACCAAAATAACCTCTGCTGTATATTTACCATAGTTACCGGCATCCCAACATGTCATGCATTGTCCTTTCTAGGAAAGATTAGTAAAGAAGCCACATGAAGATGCATGCTGAGCTTTCCCAAATTGCTATAGGTGGCATATGAAGGAGATATAGGTGGTGGGCATATCCAGTTGGAAGGATCAGAGATAAGATCGTGGGCAGAGGACCTTTAGGAGGCAGAAATTATGTTTATATAGTGGAAGGGTGTAAAAAGGGACAAAGTGTATTGTAAGAGTGGTCGTAATGGTTGGGAACTCATGTTGGTTTAATTATTTGCTCTGGCTCACTTAGGGAGAAAAAGTAAAGGCCTTGGGTCTCAGCATTTTCCCAGTTAAAGCCTAGTAATTCATTGTGGTATATATTGAAATCCTCTGCATAGAGGATCTCAAAGCATGTAAGTGAAGAGGGCAATGCTTTGTGTCAAGAAGTCAAATGGTGGAAGAGTTGTGCTAAGTTAGAGAAAGTTCAGGGGAATATACAAAACACAGAAGCAAAGTTATAGAGGGCAGAAATATTATTAGCCAAATGTCTTTAATATTAAGTTGGGAGGCTCAGGATTCACGAGACGAATAGTATGTGTTTTTGTACTTCATTCTGTCTTACTAATTCCAGATATACTCTGCAAGCTACGCATCTCTTCTGCTCTCATTTTTGCTTGATTTACATTGAGCAAATGGGGAAAATTACAGATGATCAACAGAGAATAATATAACAATAACTTTGATACCATATCACATCTTGTCTAATTTGCTATCACTTTAACTTCAAGTCTTACATTACAGGGCATGGAGATCAACTTCAAAGATGCATCTAGCTGGACACCACTACACATGGCTTGTAGTGAGGGTCATTTGGATGTGGTGACATGGCTCCTTCAGCATGGTGCCTCTGTACACATCAGAGACAAGTTAGGGCATTCTCCACTTAATGTGGCCATTGAAAATGATCACCACAAGGTACTTTTGGAAAGTATGATGGAGATCTTCATATTTTCTTTTGAATATGCCTTTCTGTTTGTCTCCTCCTCTATCAGCTCTTTATAAAATTAAGAACAAAAGAGGAGCCAAGTAAGGATTTTTCCTCTTCGGCTCAGTCATCTGTTTCTGATACTGTTGCTGGAGCAGGAAAAGGTGAGAAGGTACACAGAAAATCAAACCTCTTGTGTAAATTAGGGTTTCATGTGCACAGCAACAAACTCAAAATGTAAAGAATTTGCAGATAAAGAAAATCTAACATAGCATCGTTTTTAAATCTAATAATTACATAGAATGCAGAATTATCGAATCCAGTCTTATTAGCTTTATACATAATTTTATTGTATCTGAGGGTCAGCTCTTGTAACAAAATTGTATGTAATAACATTAAGAAATATGTATACCAATATGTATAAGAGGTTGGTATAGTCACTTGATCCCAAGTCACCAGGACACGGTAACATCTTGGGTCAGGTAATGAGTGAGAATGTATTAGATGAAGATCTCAGTTGTATGTATATAACTTGGTTTTCTGTTTTTGATGTCATTCCAGTTGAGAAGGGCTTGTGAAAAGCCAAAAATGAATTGGATTTGAAAATCAATCATTATGTCTCCATGAAATTTGGTTTTAAGCATCATACTTCTTCAAGACATTGTGTAATTTTACTTCAACTTAAAATAATTTGGCATCCATCTATTTTTAGTGTATTACAATGAAGTCAGCCTGTTGAGTTATGGGTAAATCAAACTTACAAGAGACTAAGCAGGGGTTGCTAATAATGAAAAAATCCCTCCTGTATCAGTAGTGTGGTTAGGTGCTGCTTTATGAGAGTAACCTATGTCCATGGCCCATCTAATATTCTTCTCCACTGGCAGATAATCCATCTTTTAATGAAGACTGGAGCCCACCTGACAGAGCCTCCTTTAAGACTAGGAGAAGCCTTAGTGGCAGCAGCAGCTGGAGACAATGCAACAAGGCTTTTATCTTATCGAATGGCAGGAGTGGACCTCTCCCTCCCTGATCCCTGTGGCCGTACTGCCTTACATGCTGTGAGTACTGTGCCTCTTACACCAATGGGGAATTTTTGAGCTTATTTTTGTTGGCTGGTATTTCCAGGTGTCTAAGAAGTAGTAATTCATCATTATTGCATGAGTTATGCTGATTAGTTTTGTTGTTCAGATATCATAAGGTAATTTAGAACAATATTGTTTGGTTTACTCTAGATGTGCATGTACTTGAACTTGGTTAAAAGAAATTTATCGACAAGTTCTCCCAGCTATCCCATATAATGAATGTATACTGTATTTGGGTGAAGGTGATTTTTTTTATACACAGTATATGAATTTGATGTTTCATGTTGTTTTCCTTCTCATTTATCATTTTTGGCCCTAATGTCACTTATCACAAATAATATCCTTTCGTGTCCTCATTGGTGTTTCTTTTATGTCGTCTTCATTTATTTATACCCTATGATTTTATACTTTTAATGTTAAGTTAGATATGAAAATAACTTCTAGGTGTTTCCCATTATTGGAAAATTTGGAGATTTTAAGATATTTTCTTTAATGCATTCAAATTATTCTAATAAACCAGTTTTGAGCTCACAAAATGCTAATTCTTCCGAAAGAGGAGGCTAGTGCACAAGTAAAATAAGAGAACCCTGCTCTTTTTGTGAATAATTTTGCCAAATCCTTGTAAACATCTTCGGATAATCCCAGAGGGCTTGATTACCTTGAGTGAACTGCTGCTCATCACTGTTTTCTCTCAAGGAGCAAGGTATAAGTCATAACCTTAAATTTGGGTTTAGCAAACAGTCAAACCATTTATCCCTGTGAAACTTAAAACTTCAGTACAAGAAGTATAAGAAAGTAAAAAGATAAAGGATGATTGGAAGAAAAAAGGAAACCTGCTCACTTATTTTTTTAATAATAGGAGTCAGTCATAGCATGACTTCATCTACTAGGGCACCTGGAAAGCAGTAGGCCTTTCTAAGGGAGGGATTCTTGGCTCAGAATTTCTCCACCTCACTTCAGATGAAGTTCCAAGCTAGTCTGATCTCATGTTCCTCAATTTCTGCATCACCCAAAGCAGGGAAGCATTTCTGACAATAAAGGTTTTCACATCTGAGGGCTTTGCATATCTACACACTACTTCAAGAGGCTGGTCTGCCTCAAGGGAAGAAGGATTAGTGTGAGGTCCTTCTACACCCATAGCTCTGTCTGCACCAGTGGAATATGTGTACTGGTGATGGCACAAAGACTATATACATATGTGGTCTTTGGTGATGGCAGAAGAGTAAGTTGCATGGGCAGAATATCAAGAATGTTGTGTTATGGTCCACCTTAGGAAGTGGGTTAGAATGCATGTCATGAGCAGTGTGCCATAGAATTAGTGGAAGCCTTCAGTATTATCTTTCATTAATATTGACCTTTTTTTTTTTCCATAAACTTACTAGAAATTGCTCTGTAGAATGTAACCTGCATTTTGTGCATTTCTAATTCATTTACTTTTCTATGATGGCAGGCATGTACTGTGGGGTCAGAGGCGTGCGTGCATGTGCTTCTCGAGGCCGATGTTACCACAGATATGCGGGACCGGACCGACCTCACCCCTGCCATGTGTGCCCAGATTAACAACAACCAGCACCTGGTAGACCTCATCACTGCCCATGAGGAGAGAAATGGTGCGATTAATCGGTAGTTCAGAGCTGTGTGAGAGTAATGAAGGTAGTGGCAAGGTTATAGATGTAGATGTAGTGTATGCAATTAATTTAGTTGTAAGTCCCTTGAATAATATCTCTTGAAGAAAAACGATGTCTCTCAGCAGCTTATGGCTATTTATTATAG
Organism: Panulirus guttatus; assembly: GCA_032361385.1. Taxonomy (NCBI): domain Eukaryota; kingdom Metazoa; phylum Arthropoda; class Malacostraca; order Decapoda; family Palinuridae; genus Panulirus; species Panulirus guttatus. The sequence continues at coordinate 9,423 of JAUUDW010640840.1, forward strand.
AAGTAGAGTAAGTCTCAGCAGTTTGGTTGTCTCCTGAGGAAATTCATGTACCTAAGAGGCAGTATAACTCGAGGAAATATGGCACATATATCATGTTAGGCTTTCTTTCGAAGAAGTGGGGCAGGTCTCTCAGATCCTCTTAGGCTTTCACCTGAGGGAGTATAGCATGACTTTCATATGCATTTAGTCACTTCCATCACTGTCAATTAATATTCTTGCACGCACTTTTCCTGGTATACTGAACAGACTTATTCTCCTATAATTGCTACGTACATTCTTCACACCTTTTCCTTTGAATAAAGGAACAATAATAGCTTTTACTCAATCTTTAGGAACAACCTTCTGTTTCCATGCTAAATTACACATAACATGCATCCATTCTAGCACACTTTCTCCTCCATACTTCAGCAATTCAGTCATAATCTCATCCATTCCAGGTGCCTTTCATACCTTCAGTCTCATTATTGCCCTTCTTACCTCCCTTTTTGTTATAGGCTCCTGCACTTGTATCCTCTTCCTTCCATCCTCCATAGACATGCATGTAACTACTGCTGCCTCCCCTTCTCCCACATTCATCAGTTCTTCAAATTACTCTTTCCATCTACCTTTGACTTCCTTCTTTTGTTTCAGCAATTCCCCTTCCTTACTTCTCACATCAATATTTCCACCCTTACATTCACCTCTTTCCTTTTTCACCACCTTTCAGTATAGTTTATTATCCTAAAACTTTTCACTTAACATTCTTCCATAAGCTTCATCTGCTCTTTCTTTACTTTCCTTTATCAGTTTCATAATATTCCACTTACATAGTCTGTATTCTTCCCTCCTTCTTTGCTGGACTTCCATTGGTGCATTCCTGTTGAGCAATATACCATACGCCTTTTTATTTTTTCCACAGCATTTTTAATATCTTCTGTCCACCATGCATTGCTCTTTTTATTCCTGTATCTCACTACCTTATATCCAACTGCTGATTCTACAACCTTCACTAGTATCTCTCTAAACATTTTAAACAACTCATTCACACATGACTGCTTTCCTATATTCACTGCACTTACATCCAAGCTTTCAGTTACCTTCCTTTCATACTCCTCCTTTTATTTTTTCTGATTCATCTGCTCGCTTGCTATCACTTTTACTATTCATTCTTCCTTACACCATACTTCCACTTCTCCCTGATCCTCATCCCCACAAGAACTTCGAAATGGTCAGTCTCCAAAGAATCCTCTCATGACTCTAGCATCCAGTACAGCCTTCTCAATCTTTCATCCGCTGCCACATAGTCAGTCAAAGCATTTTGCTCCTCTCTTCCAACATTCCTCATCCATGTATATCTGTGGATCATCTTGTGCTGAATAAAGGTGTTTTCAAGGAACAAACCTCTCTCAGCACAAACATCCACATGATAGCTATAATTCTCATTTACTCCGGGCACTCCCCATTTTCCAACTATCTCACCAATTTCATCACATCCAACTTATGCATTCATATCACCCAATATGACCATGTT
>JAUUDW010640851.1:0-10932 GCA_032361385.1 Panulirus guttatus
ATGTATGTATATATGTTTATACATATCTATAATGTTCTTTATATCTATATCTATCAATATATCTTTTTCTTTAAGTTCATGTTTGAAGTGATGAAGTTTTATTTTTCTTTTGCATTCCCGAAAGACACACAGATTCGTGTGTCTCGTCTCGAGTAAGACGGCGAGGCGCCAGCGACAGTCGCCTACAACGCGCAGGATTGGAAATAAAGTAAAGTTTTTATGGGTGGAAATGTTCCAACACATTCATGAAGGGTAGTCGACCATGGTGGCAGGTGCCGCCCAGACAGGAAACACCATTTGGAATGAATTTTATTTTTATGTATATGTTTGGCTACAACGCTTTTCATTTTACAGTTGGCTGCCTTTAAAAGGGATCTGTTTTATTACACATGCAAATGGATTCCACTTTGCATTCCACATGATTGATAGTCATAGAGGTAGCAAGATTCAGGAGCCCGTGGGCTTGGCTGACGAGCCTTGCGGTAGGCGCTGTCAGCCGTCAGCCGTCAGGCATACGGGCTGACACCCTCTGTCAGGATCCCTAGGGACAGTTAGTACCCCTTTGGTGGACGCTCAGTCAGCCGTCACCTTATGTGTTCAATGATATGTTCGTATAGAACATTTTCCTGTACACACTGAATAAACTTATGTCGCCATGAGTTCCTGTCAACATTAGAATCCAAACTCCCGCACTCTCTCTCTTTATCATTGACATTCCCCATTACCAAGACTTGAACATGTCAAAAAAGTGAGTGGCTCACTGCTTCATGCACCACCTTGATTGTTCCCTCATTGTTATCATCGTACGATTGTTTTAGATTGTTAAATTTTCCTGGGGATTTATGTAATGCCAGCGTCGCTACGCACTTCCATCCTACGATCGCTCTTCTCAGTCTGTACCGTCTGCAGTGTTGGAATGGGCCAGTTTCTATCATTCGTAGACTAATTTCCAAACTTGACCCTCTTGCCCTACGCCGCAATGTTGGTTCACTTTCACTCTTCTATGGGTATTACTTTGGATTTTGTTGTCGGGGGCTGGCTGCTTGTGTGCTCACGCCAGTAACTAGACCACGCAATACTCGGCAACCTGCTGCGTCACATGATTATTGTGTGGCCATCGGCAAGTCAAGAGTGGGTCGTTTTGATAACTGTTTCTTTCCCTACACCTCGAAGCTTTGGAACCCTCTACCCTCTCATGCCTTTCCCAGTATCCATGACCTGTCACATTATAAAAGAGGTTTTTCACTTCCTCAAAAATTCATAAATACTTTCCCTTGTCTCTTTTTTTTTCCCATTCATTAACCTCTCTATATTTCATTTAAGACCTGGACTTGATGTGGACTTTGGTCCGTGACCGGAGCCTCCAATGTATAAAAATGGAAAAAAGATTGTTCACACTGAAAAAACTCGTTTTGTGTTAACGTAAACATGCAGCATGTAATCTTCCTTACTTGGCTAGTAGCATTCTTGAGATATATAATCCATTCTGGATACTGTACTGTCTCCAAGATAGCTACACATCTTAGGAGAGAATGTCTCCTAAACACACACCCTCGTCTGGAGTGCCTTAGAGAGACACATCCTTGCCTTGCATGTCTCCAAACATACACGCTCGGCTGCCCTCCAGTCGTTCACCTGGACTGTGACTTAATGTTTAGCAGGAACCTCCGTGAGGAGGAAGGTGTATCACCGTGACTTTATACATGCGCTGTATAATCCTCCCCTCAATGCCAGCATACATATAAAATTCTGTTAAACATAATATATCGGGTGCAGGATGATAACAGCTTTATGATATAAGGAAAGACATGGAAGCAATAAAAGAATCATTATACCTTTAAGACCAGAATGATGGTACACCCATAATGCCCTGAAGATCGTAGCAACAATGCCTTTATGTATACCTACGCAACTAACACACACTGTTTAGAGTGAATCTCTAAACGCAAACGATATAAGACTTCCTTACGTCTACAGGATCCGCGAGTGAGTATAGTGAAGAAGGTTAACATTCTGCCTAATTAGAGCTCCAGTTTTTCAGTGTCGTGTGCGTTACATCAGCTTTGTCTTATCAGACACAGCTAAGCAAAGCTCAGACAACAGACTCACGATAAGGCCAGAAAGGGAGAATCATACACATTTCCAGGAGCATAGGACAGACTTCTGAGTGTTGCAAGTCTTGCAACATCTGCAGCATGCAAGGATCTTAGTTTCTGTTAGACTTACCAGGATGACAATCATTGTAAGGCACCGATGTTGCTCGAATTTCCTTTTCTGTCATGAAAGAACAATTGTTTGTTTGCAAAGTTTTTAAGAAGTTACTAGCACTGCATATATCAAGATTACCCGATCCAATGATAATATTGTCTTAAATGTACATCTCCATTTGTAGCAACAGATAATTCTGATAATAAATCGTGGAATGGATTTCATGAAATTCTGTCACTAAATTCCTTGTATCTACTCACTGCTTCATTCATCAAGGTCAGTATATTTCAAAACTTACCTAGTATCTCTCTCTAGTTTATTCATAATTCATAGCTACTATCCGAACCTTCTCCTCACTAAGTATTCATGCTTATCATGCAGTCTCCTTGTGTCATTCAGTCTCCTACCCTCCTCGATACACGCCTTGTGTCAGACACAAACGTCACTCGATCATATTCCTAACAAATCTAACTTTTCCGGCGGGTCGCGGCCCTCTGGGTGTAGCTCAGTCTTGCCTCCCTCCCTCCCTCCCTCTCTCCCTCCTCCCCCCGTGGGAATGCAGCAAGGGCGCTAGTCCAATCGTTTGAATCCTTTGGCAGACACGAGAACAAAGAACAAAGATCCAGAACAATGCCGACTATGTGTTATAGTCTCCAATTCCTCCCGGGTCGTGTGCAACGAGCTAAAAACTCGAGAGAACTTTGAACACTTTCTCTGAGGTGAGCGGACAGTGTAGCACTGCCAGCCACCACTACTGGCTACACTGGTCCAGCTCAAACCTACCCTGCTGAACTGTCTTTTTATTTTCACAGACGACCAGCATGACCTGCCGGTGTTGTGGTTACTACAGACGACCAACACGACCTGCCAGTGATTTGGTTACTACAGACGACCAGCACGACCTACCGGTGATGTGGTTTCTACAGACGACCAACACGACCTACCGGTGATGTGGTTTCTACAGACGACCAGCAAGACCTACAGGTGATGTGGTTACTACAGACGACCAGCACGACCTGCTGGTGCCGTTTTTCCTGCAGACGATCAGCACGACCTGCCGGTGTCGTGTTTAGTACGGCCGACCAGCACGACCCGTGGTGTGTGTGTGTGTGTCGTGTCCATTGCACGTGATCAGGAAACAGCATTACTGTCCCGCATCTGATATTCCTGCGTTACAGCCAAGCAGAAACTTCCTGTGTTACAACCTAGCAGGCACTCCATATATTAGATCCCAGCAGATATTCCTCGTGGTACAACCTAGCCGATATTCCTTGCGTTATAACAAAGGAGATACTACATGTGTAACCTGGCTCAGGCTAGGGTATATATATATATATATGGCGTTAATGGGATGGCCTTGATTAGGGCCTCAGCTGCCCGTGCCGTCTCCGCTAACATAAAAAAAAAAAATGGAGCTGAGGTAATGTGGAGAAACTTGAGTACCGCATTGGTAGGGGATACCATTGCCGTAAGTGGTACTCTAAGAATAGGTTGTGAAATCAAAGTAAAAGTTAGATGCAATGAAGATTTGTGGAAGTTCATTGACGAAAGAAATTAAGTTTAAAAAAGCTGAACGTTTGTTCCGACGCATAATAGGAAAGAAAATGAAAATTATATTAAGAATTATAGTGATGTAAGACTTTTTGGTGTAATTAGCAAGATACATGTTTTGTAACTGTTGTGCAAGGCTTACTGAACTCCTTGTTATACAAAAAGACCGGCTTTCGAAAGGGAAACGGGTATTTGGACCGAAATCCTGAATTTTGGTAAGTTGTAGGAAATGCTCTAGATACAGTATTTACCGATCAAAAAAACGTGTTCGATAAAGTTAATTGGCAATGAGTATGGGAAGGCTTGATTCTCCCTCATGTGAGTGGAAAAGCTCTTACTTCTGCTGAAATCTCTTAAAGTGAAAATAGTAGTCACATAAGAGCATCAGATGGTAAAAATGATGGTTTTGAATATGCATGGGAGTGCGATGGAGGGATCCAATGTCACCTTGTGACATATAAAGAGGGAGGAGATTGGAGTTGGGTAGTTTTAGTGTACAGGCAAACTATGGCGGAACAGGATGGAAGCTACCACAGTTATTAATGCAGATGACGTTCTGTTAGATCCATCAGGAGGAGATGTTGACTACCGTTACCCATAAAGTTAATGCTTCATCCTACAGGTCGACGAACTTAAAGAGCTTCTTGTAACCAGACTGCCGAGTGTATCAGAGACTCAGCCGCCCACGGCAGGAAGCAGAAATGAGTATAATGAAGCTCCCTTAACTTATCCTTCTCCCAGTCGGATTGACCGACCTTCTGATGCAGTGCAGCGAGACGCAAAACCTCTCAAACGTAACTTATTGTTGCTACTAACGACAGAATATCCTTTTTTCAGCCGTTGGATGATGTCAAGGTCGAGGAAAATGAGTCTAAGTTTGGTTGAAGACTTCCTAGGTCGGCTGAAGTAATTCATCGTCAGGAACCTTAACTTGTCACACACGATCCTGTTTTCAAGGTGCCACGGTGTTCAACCCCGACTCCAGGGTTGCGTAGCGCCACGGTTTGCCTGAACGCCTCCTGCTCACTGAAGGAATTGGACTCTTGCGTTGTATGTCACATAATCTTTTCTAATAGGGCAGGATTCCGAATCTGACTACTCACTAAGTCTTATGGGTTTATCAAACTCTCATCTCATTGCCTTATACTCAACATCGAGATTATTCCTGAAGAAAAGCGATCCATTTTTTCCACTTAACAAGTGACAAAGTATATACGTAGCTAATAGGGTATGGTCCCTTTTCCTCTATGAGCAAACTCAGCTCTGACGTGAAAGCTGCGGAGGGAAGTTCTGGTGTACCGCAATAGAATTGCATGGACAAAGGCTAATGAGGAGAGGGAAAGTCTGGTACGGAAATATATAGACGCAATCGTGTGTAGTACATGGTTGGAAAAGAGGTGTGGTGTACGAGAGAGAGAGAGAGAGAGAGAGAGAGAGAGAGAGAATTATTGTTAATTACGCTGGCTTATCCTTAAACTGTAATTTAAGTGCTCTTAAAGAGCTGCTAGAAATTAAAAGAAGGAAATATGGAGAGAGATGTTCTTTCCCTCTATCCTCATCTCCCTCCACCAGTAGATATAACCCCGTAAACAAGCCACGTAATCTCAGCCATCACGCTGCCTAGCCTGGAGCTCAGTATCTTCACTATATCGTAAAGTGTGGTCGTCTCCTTTATAATCGATGACTTGAAGGGATCGCAAAGACATTTACTGCTGATGTGTTCCGTGATATGTTAATGGTATGCGAGGTGGGAGGCAGTGTGGCGGGGGAGAGGGAAGAGGAAAGCCGCCTGAGGGTTAGCATGACATCAGTGTGTAAGAGATGGGGTTAGGGAGCTAGTGTGTGTACGTGGTCAAAATATGAGAGCGGTGGGAAAAGGGAATTTTGAGGATTATTGAGGATAAGACGTGATAGGTAGATGGAAGGGGTCTATAGGGGTTAGACTATGTGGGAGGGAGGAAGCTAAATGGAACAGTGTGTGAGTTTGAAGAAAGCTCGAGGGATCAAGAAACCCGAAGTGCCCATAGGTCTGAGGTGGGAAGGATTTAACAGGTAACTGGTGAGGACTGGAACACTGGTAGAATGGAAGGAGGGAAGTTGTGAACGAGGAATTTGGACTGGCCAGGTCTGAAATACCACTGGGGTGGGGAGAGGCTGAGTACCTTGTGAGGCTTGGTGCGTTAGCATTATGGCTGGAATTAATGATAACTGGAAATCTGTGAAATTGAAGTCTTTTTAGAGCTACGTGTTAGTCATTCAAACTCCAAGCTACTTCAGAATCTTCTGAGTCCTGTGTACCCTGCCGTTACTTCCCACTTGAGTGTCTTCCTTCTAAACTACATTTCTTCCGTAAAAATTGTTAGGATGAGAATCAAAAGATAACAGGAAAAGCTATTATTTTCATTGAATTAGGTCTGTTATTCCGAGCAGGACTCCAGACCTTGTCAAGACGTTTGAAAAACATGGGAAGCAGGACTACAGGGCCATTCTGGCTACCAATCTCCATAGTACCGCTTCAGTGTCAGCCATTTCCTTAATGGTGTTCTCTGATAGTTTACACCATAAATGTGAAGTAGTCACCACGAAATGAGTTTGAAGAGCTTTCTGAAAACGAGAGCTACTCTTGAGCAGGATTCGAAACCGTGTCGAGAGACCAAGCTCTTAAAACCTGTGCCATTTCGGTGCCCTATTAAAAAGAAATGAAAAAATAAATTGTTGTATATCAAATTCCTTTTAGTTCTAACTATTCCCTCTGATTTTCTTTAGAGGCACTGGAATTCAAAGATTCTCTTCCAAGGAAGCTCTCGCAAGGCCTTGATGTCCTTGTACGTCGAAAGACTGGCTGAAATCCAAATCAGGACCTTGGGCTTTTAACAGCAAAATTTATCGAGATATTACCTTAGTAGAACTAATTTCACTTCGGACGCATTCACATTGGGATCGAAAGATGGAAGATGTAGTTGAAGGTTGAGTGATGGTGTATCATAGAGGCCCAGTAGGATGGAGAGAGGAAAGGCATTTAGGGAAAGTTTAGTGATGGTAAAGTCTCCAGGAACAGTAGGATGGTAGGAGGGAAGGTGTTGTAAGATGCCCAGTGATTATTACGACCAGAGAGGAATGAAGGGACTGTAGAATCAGAATGAGTGATAAAGGGGAGCTGTGCTGGAAATGATGTGGTGGGAAGAAATAAAGTAAATTTGTGTTCGTTGGGCAATTACAGACCCTACCCTAAAACATTACCAGTTTCGATATAAGAGATGAGCCGTGGGGATCGTTGAGAAATTTATAGCTGAAATGTACCGCTGTTAAGTTCTTGTGAAGCAAGATTGAAAGTGACGGATACGAGAAGCTTTTGAAGCTGATCTCTGGACATTAATGTGGAAAGTGATGGAAGTGGTCCTGCGTTACTGCGGCTGGAGAAGAGGAGAATAGCATTTTGGAATATACTGAGGACTAGTATGTGGCTAAAAGCGAGAGGAAGATTAAAACAGAATAGACGTCTTAGCGTTCGTGAGTGCCAATAGAAGGGAAGTAGGTGAAGATGAAAGCTAAATTCTTTAACACGTCTTCCATATTTGTAAGCTGGTCTTCTACCAGAGAGGCACGGTTTAGCTTAGCCCAAGGCCATAACCCAGCAGAGTGAATGAGTGAATTTATCCCGTTTGATCATAACCTGTGATAAGCTATGAACAATTCCGGCTCGGAGGTTAAACTTACGCCTGTAGGGTTTTGTTGATATAACCTCCCACTTGTCATACGGCGACCATGCATCAGTAGCATTGATACGAGCCATTCCTCTCACCCACTTTATATATAAAATCGCAATGCGTTTGCTACAGTCCAGTTTCTCACCCGGAATTGCTTCCTGATTCCTTGAGAGGTCTGCGTCAGTATTGGGCTGGAGGACTGTGGCATAATTAATTTTTTACTAGGGAACTACCAAATCACGCTATCAAAGAATTCTGGATTCATGACTGGAGGAGTATCTGCAAAATTTCTTCATGTAAACCAATTCATTTATGTAAATGAATCCTGGAGTATATACATGGCGTGAAGGTTAGTTCGCCAAGAAGAACGTTCAACGAGACTGATTCACGGGACTAGACTGTACCACTGTGCTGGCGGTGGGATCAACACTCATCAGGTCTCTGATTTCTCCTGGGATTTACGGTCCCAGATGACTGAAGCCAGTAATACATCTCTTTGGTAAAAACAGCATCGTAGGATGATAATAGCCAAACCAAGTACCAATTAGGGCAGTTGATAGCATTACCAAAGATACATTTAAACATTGGTTTCATAAATGTTTTGCTCCAAATCCACGACTAACGTCATTTGCACCTCCTTAACTCTTTTGCTTTTAAATTAACTTGTATCAATTTGTATATGTATACTATTTTGTTCTATCCTCGTTCCCCATTCGGGTGATGCTGTTGAGAAAGAGTAGATGCTTGTTGAATGGGAGAAAGTGTCTGATACCTGGCTGTAACTCCCAGGTTGCTAGATTGATTACGAAAGAATCAGTGCACAATTCATTATAGTTACCTTATGCTTTTCATACCCTCTCTTTATCAAGACATTTGATCTGTATGTGAACAACTTTCATGTCGTTTAAATCAAGAATGTTCTCCTTTATTTTCTTCCATTCTTTTTTTCAATGATTCATGGAGCGTGAGATTTTTTTTCTTTCGTAGACACAGGAAACATTACTTCGAGATGATACCATACGACAACAGTGAACATGAGTTGCTGTGTGATGCCGCTGGTATACTTGTCACTAGGCCTAGTCAACCCCTCGAGTCTGCAGTTCTGCTTCAGATCACTTGATAATCCAGTTTTCCAAAGCAGAAATTCAGCTCCTACCTCAGAACACGTCTAATGAATCATGATGAAAGAGTTTTCCTTTTTGTTATTCTTTAAAAACTACAGTGACAGTTACCCAGGTTTTGATGAAAAATGAATATGATAACAGATCTCTACAAGGTGAAAGAGATGAAAATAAATGGACACTTTTAATCTTCAAGGTTTTTCATAAAAGGGAGAACTACTTGGAGGTATAACACATCACATACGTATGAAGTATTCACCTCCTTATACTAATATATAGTGTAGGTGGTAACCGCTTCCATTTACTAATACATCTAACAAACCGGCCAAAAATTACATCAACCCCAGAAAATTTTACCTTTGATATGAAAGAGACAACTTTTTCTTCTTTATCTTTTCGCTTGAACCAAGCCTTTTAGGCTATTAACTTAAAGCTGAAGAATCTAAGAAACGTTTCCAGTTTCTCGCCAATACCACAGCACTCTGACCAACGTGTCAATATTTGTACCAGCAAAGACCTCTCATGCGGTCCACCCTTCACATACACTTTGCAGTTACCATACTATCATAACGAAATGTTTTGTCAGCCCACAATTAAAGGGAAAGATATAAACCCACTTCATTAAATACAGGTAGAACCGTTAACACCTTCGGCAAATTTCCATTGTTAGCGCCAACAACATTTAGAGACAAACGAGATGGGACGTAGTATTTCGGCAGGTCTCTCTTTCTTAGAAATAATACAAAACAGATAAAACTGGAGTGTCTGAAGTTTGTCATACAAGCCTCTTTGAGGCGCAGTATTGCATTTCCGCCCTCGGCTTCCCCACAGTTTGCAGTAAGTTTAGAGCAACTTGGGAATTTTATTGGAGGGCGGCAAATTTCCTTCAATATATCAAAAGTAGGAGGATATAAGTGTGAGACTCTACAAGGGAAGGTAGGAGACGATGGGGTGGAACCTAGCGTATGGAGGGGAAAGTTGGAGGAGGGGGTAAGGGAAGGGGGGGCTGAGAGAGAAAGAGACAGGAGGGAGGGAGGGAGAGCAGAAGAAAGTTGGAGAAAGAGAATGACGAGAGAGGTAAGATAAAATTGAACAGAATGAGGGAAAAGATGAGGGTAGGGAGTTGGAAAGAGTGATAGAATGGAGAAAAAAAGAGGGAAAAGAAAGCGAGGGTGAAAGGACATGCTGGAGAATGAAAAAGGCAGCGAGGGAAGAAAATGTTAAACACAAGATAATGGAAGAAATGGAGGGAACGTTGGAGAAAACAAAAGGTGTACGGGAAGCAAGCCATAGCTAGAGACCAAATTAGAGATGAGAAAAGCGAGCTGGTAGGATGAGAATGAGGAGAGCTAGGGACAACTAAGGTGTGTAGAGAAGATATGGAAGGATTTACGAAATGACGAGGAAACTAAAATAGTCGGATAAGATGAAGTATAGTGAGAAAACATATATCATCATGTAAGAGAAATATGGAAAGCCTGGTTAGAGAGAGAGAGAGAGAGAGAGAGAGAGAGAGAGAGAGAGAGACAGACAGACAGACAGACAGACATACAAACAGACAAATAAAGAGACAAACGAATGTTTTTCTTATAGTTCACCAATCTAATATCATTCTCGTTCATATTTTCTTCCAGTTATTGTTGACATATCTTCACCATTCTTAAAGAAATTCCTTTCTACCTTTTATACATATTAATCATTCTCCCGTTATCTTTCAAACCAGACGCTTTTCCTTTCTTTAGATGAGGTCTGAGAAAGCATTTCCCAGTAACCAGTTGCTCCCTTTTCCATTCCACACAGGGCGCTTCGAGTTCTTCTTTTTTGTTATTTTAGTAACTTTTATTTCTCACCCCGTCTCTTGTTAAATCTCACTATCTCATCAAATTTCCCTCTCTGTTTCCATCGATGATTGCCCACAGGCATAATACCCCTGTAATTCAAGCTATATCGCAAACATGAAATCAGATTCATATCTGATGATATTATTCGGCATCATCGGGTTGAAAACATCAGCCTGTCTCCCGCACTCTTCACATCCATACACGCTGGCTGTGAAAGCCTTAACATTCCCTGCGAAAGATGCATTAGAGGGTAAACAAAAAACTATCACTTTTCAAAGATATAACCTATCACTTCAACTGTCAGCAAAAACATTATTTCCAAGTGGCAATTTTTGTGACATACAGTGATTTAAAAACATTAGCCTCGTCAATGAGCACGAATAACCCATATCCATACCCATCTATATATATATATCAAACGTTTAACTTCGGGTAATGTGATTGAAAATCTCAATAATGTTCGTTCTGAATTTGAGTTTTGCAGTGGACCTGATTACTTGCGCT
>JAUUDW010640861.1:0-10932 GCA_032361385.1 Panulirus guttatus
TCAAGTGCAATTATGGATGTGTTGTGACTTACTCTTGTAAGCAATTTATTAATAATGAGAACAATCCAGTTGGAGAAAAAGTACTTTGCTTCATTACAAGTAATATGCTTGCATATGAGTTTGTATACACTACTGCACATGAAATCAGAATGATCTAGTCCTACACAGCTGTGTAGATCAAGGTTGTTGAAGGCAATCATTATCCTAAGTGATGGTACTACATCATCTCCAACATCCCTTATATTTTTCTTTTCTAAAGTAAATAAATAAGGATTATCAAAACAACTCAAACCGGAAATCATGCCGATAGCGAGCAGCTAAACACTTTATTTCATCTTTTTGTGGCTAAACCCTCTTTATTCTATCTTTTCCAGTATGGCAATCACAAATGCACACAATAATCAAGCTGAAGATGCACCAATGACCTGTAAAGAGTGATTAATATTTTCTTAGATTTATATCTAAGTGCCCAACATATCTATCTATCTGTCTATCTCTCTGACACCTGTTCCAACTGAAACTCCCTCAAAAGGGTGGCAATGGCAATAGAGTCTCCATAACTAGTGAACTCCAGTGCTGCTTCTTAGCCTTTAGTGACTCACCTTTAACAGGCCACTGGCAGAGGGCAACTCTAGTGCAGTGTTTGCTGAGGCTCCTACTTAATGTTCCTACTGACTACTACTACCTAATACTCTTTCCAACAACTTCTACCTAAAATTTCTACCTAATGCTCCTGCCTAAATGTTCCTACCTACTACTTGTATCTACTGCTCCTCCCATTTTGCCAAAAGGAATGGCTAGCACATAGTGCTCATCACATGAAAATCTAGAGTTAGGAAATATGAGCTGCACAAATTAAGTGTTGTCAAGTGTTATGTATGATGAGGAGAGACTGTACATTTGTGGACAGAATGCCAGCAGTCCACATGTTTGTGAGGCCTAAACCTCTTTATGCATTGCCTCCTTGGATTTAAGTAACTGGAGACTATAACAACTTAGTCTTCTTTTTCATTCACATTATGTAGTTCAACAGAGTTCATACTACGGTTTGTCCTTACATTTTCACACCAGATGCGTAAAACTTTGCACTTACTGATAATGAACTTCATACGCCAACTGTGAATGCAATTTCTAAGTTTGTCTGAGTAGCTGTTGATATTCAATTTCTGTTGCAGTTCTGCTTCCCAACTTACTTTCAGCTGCAAATAATGACATGGTTCATTATCACTGTCATAAGTATATATCACAAAGATAAGGTGATCCAAGGCGCACTCCACTTGTTATACCTATCCATTAGTCACTAATCTTTGTTTAAGGCCAGGCAACCAATTTTCTAGCCAGTCTACACCACATGACAACTTCAGATGGTTATCTCTGATAATGAGGAACTTAATCAAATGCTTTCTGAGAGTCTAAATAAATGGTTTTAACTGCTTTACTTTTATTGCATATGCTGATGACATAATAAATCAAGCAGATTTGTCAGGCATAACTGAGTGTCAAAAACCAAGTTATATACAATTAATGAAACGATGATTCTCTATATAATTCATAATTTTATCTCACAAGACAGTTTTCATAAATGTGCAAAATATGAACATCAGGCTAACTTAGTGAAAATTTTCAGGCATGGAATTCAAACCTCTTTTGGAATATCAGTGTTACACTGGTAAAATCAAATCATTGGGAACAAAGAGAAAGGAACAATAATAAGCTTAGCTATCTCATTTCTAGTTTTCTTCATTATCAGATAAAACTTGGCAGAACCTACTGTTTTATTTACTTTCATTCTGTTTCATGCTGAAAGTGTATCTGGATGGAACATGATGATATACGGTAAAACATTAACATCAAATAGCAATGACATTGCAGCTGCAGCACAAGGTCTCATTATAGTGAAAAAATCTTTGCATCTGCTTCCATCATCATGAACTCAGTCACTATTTCCCACAAGTAATAGACCAACTGACTATGCAATGACTTCCTACCTCTAACAAACACAGTATAACATTTTTCTTACCATACAGTATGCCTCACAATGATGCTTACTTTGATGCACATTTCTATTTTTCAATGTCGATTTCCATATTCTAATCTATCTTGCTGACTATAACAATGATGGTCCCTAAAATCATTTTCTCCTCCTTCCAGGAAACTGGGAATGGTCTGAATGCTTTTCATTTACTATACAGACCAAATTACTAAGGACATAGCTGTTGACAAATCTTACTTTCTCTGCCTGGACTGCTTTTCCATCACCTCATGTATTCAATCCATGTCCAATATTTTCTCAATAGTTTGGGTTGCCGCTCATAATAATCACAGACATAATTTCTTCAAGTGGTACTTTTATATCACTTGAATTCAGATGACATCAAACTGGGTGGCAGGAACCTCACAAGTAAAGACCAAACATCATAAACTTTTCAAAAATGTACCCATCGTATCATTTCCCTGCTGTATGTTTATATGTATCACAAAAGATACAATCTTCATGGGTGAAAAATATGTATCCGAGGCTTCAATTGCATCACCCAAACTTTCACAGAGGACTATTAAAGTTTTGAAAATATCAATCATTTTACTGGATGCTACCTGGAGATGTAAAGCCTTTTCTGTACCTCACTTGTTACATCACTCGCCTGTACACAGACTTTAAAACTTTTCCTTCACTTACTTCAGCACTGGCTAAAATATGAACTATTGTTAGTTAAGAATTTTTCTAAAGGCATAACCTGCACCACCAATGCTATGATAGGCTGGTAATCTTTTTCTTAAATCTTGCTAAATGTATGCCTGTAATGTATATAGCTTGTCACCAGTGTTGCACCCTGTCTACATGCTGACAAATTAAGACAACTTGCTATATAGGTATAACCCATATACATTTTTTATGCATATTCAAAAAAATGCCCTGCCATTATTCCACTTTCTCGTTTACCAACTCTGTCCACGAATGAATCCAAAGGTACTTCAACAAACTTCCTACAAGTGGCACTTTAACATGGAAGGGTATTCAGTTACAGTATTAAGATACTAAGTCAACCTTTTCATTCATTGTAAGTAACTTTTAATCCATAATAGGTGATCTTTAAACCAAACAGATTTCAATAGCAAGGTACAGCAAATAATTCTCTTACTTTTCTCCCTGATCAAAGTTATAAGGAACTGAGATTTCACATTATGCTGCAGAACATTGTTGTAAAACTAACACACCATAAAATAGTAAAATCTTTGTGAAAACTTCCACAGAGGCTGGGATGAAGAGGCAAAAGGTTTTCTTTATAAAAAAGAAATCTCATCAGCTTATTCTAAAATGGGTTGATAACATTACTATCGATTCTTGCAGACAAATCAGCAATGCACCCTCATATGATGCAGTAATCAGCCCAAGGGTTCAACCTGAAAGACAGGAGCCACTTGAAAACTACCGCATCTACTGACATTTTTCATATACTTAATAACAACCTAAAATGATCATGTGCCCATATGCTGTAAACTTCAAGTTGTAGAAAGCTAAAGTAAACTGATTTTTCATGGATAGTAAGGTAGAAATGGGATCAGTTATCTCTAATTAAAGAAAAATAATGGCACAGCCCTCTCTGTTGTGTTGTCTACATCCACATGTACTCTCATACCCAACTTCAAATAGTTCAAAAAGAGTCAGAAAACTATCTATTCTTTCCTACTGAAAGTGTAACAACTTTGAACATATGTCCATCTTCCTGCTCCTAAGGGCCCCTTTAAAGAATGGCAGTCCCACTTGGAATCTGAATCAGGAGGTCTACATGGGCTCCACAATGCACATGTTTTGGTCGATATTCCTTGTTGATTAACCATCTCACAGCTTTGCAAAGCTTATGTGATATATCTACAACCACTTTACTTTATATAAAAGGGAAGAATCTGTTCATCTTTGATGCTAAGCAGACAGTGTAAGCTTTACTAGATTTAAGTTGAAACCTGCTTCCTAAAAGACTTCCCTGACTATGCAAATTTGTCTGAGACATCTTTTGATTATGTTATGAATAGAAAGTTGTCAAAATACATAAACACTACCAATTCAGTGACATAAGTTTTGATGAGAGGGCTGAAACATACTTGGTATAACAAAGGGTACTGCTCTGATTTGCGAAGTTTTCTTGCCTACTTGGAAAGCCAGAAACTTCCTCATTCTGGATGTATCAAACTATAACACACTTAATCTTCAAACCAAAGCTTATGGTCCATATATCTCACTGAAGTGCACACACTTTTCTCT
Organism: Panulirus guttatus; assembly: GCA_032361385.1. NCBI lineage: Eukaryota > Metazoa > Arthropoda > Malacostraca > Decapoda > Palinuridae > Panulirus > Panulirus guttatus. The sequence continues at coordinate 4,262 of JAUUDW010640861.1, forward strand.
GTGGTTATCTAAAACCTTCCTTGTTTAATCTGCATGTTTATAATAAAAAGTTTAGTTGCAATCTTTTACTCCTTAAAATAAGAAAAAAATACAATTCTTAAAATGATTAGTCACTTGGCTGATTTTATCACACTGTTTATTTCTAAAATACAAAACTTTAAAAACTCAGTTAAGGTTTGACCTCTCAATTTCTGTGAGAGGGTTCGATAACACTGTTTTATAGCATGGTCTGTGTCCTTTTCTAGGTACTGAAAAACCCATTTGCCAAAGTTTTAGAATTATAAGAATTCTTAAAGCCAACTCCCAACCCTCACTGAGATACTATAAAGTCGACTGAAAAACCCATATGTCAATTTTTCAAAAGTAAAAGAACTCTTAAAGCCAACTCCCAACTCTCAGTGAGCTACTATATAGTCATGTAGTAGATGGTTTTGACATATAAGCTCTGGAGCGGAAATCCTGAAAAAACTGCTCTAACACTACCTTTATCCTTTACAGAATTCCTGGATCTCCTTAAGAAAACTATCAGCAAATCCTGTCTTACAACAATTAAATTTTTTTCTTGGCTTGCTTATTACTATTTGCCTCCTTTCCCAATCCTATAAACACCTGCTATTAACTGAAAAATGTCCAGTTAAAGAAGTATACCTTTTCCTAATTTGAAACTTTCTGAACTGCATTAACAAGGAATAGGTTATAAAAAGGCAAAGACTAAAGATGTTTTAAAACTTTTCCATCCCTGAGAAAAATGACAGTTTAACAACTCTCCCTTTTTATTTGAAGACAATGAGAAAAGCTTCCTTACATGGGTCTGAAAACTGCTTTACCCTTGAACCACAAGACAAGCCAGAAATTACATGTGCATGATTGAAAAATAATTTTCTCGGTCAATTAAAAGGCTGTCTTGCAAGAGGGAAGAAAAGTAATGCAACCATTTCTGTGCTGACCTGGTTAAGTGCTAAGCAAGCAAGAATAGGGGTATTGAGGCTGATGTGCCTGACAGTTTGAGGTAAGAGGGGAGGATATGGAGTTCTTGCTCCATTCATTTTCTTGAACTATATCAGATTCTTTTTCTATTCAATTTATAAGCACAGCATTGTTACTGAATATAATGAATAAATCTAGAAACATCAAACTACACAAACTAAAAATGGGTGGTAGGTGGCACATATCTAGGGCATTCTTACTTACCCAGAGATAGGAGAGGAGGACATGGAGGTCGTGTCTGCTTTTATCATAATCCACACATTTAAAAGGAACAACATGAAGTTCAATTTCTATACATGTAGAAATATTATGCAATGCACATGACTAATATACTACGTAAAAGATACTTTACATCTGAAACTTTTTTCATACACGTTGCCATTTCCCATGTTAGCAAGGTAGTGTCATGAACAGAAGACTGAACCTTTGAGGGAAAATCCTCACTTGGCCCCCTTCTCTGTTCCTTCTTTCTGAAAAGGAAAAACTAAAGGAGAGGATTTCCAGCCCTCCGCTCCACATTTGAAACATACTACAAAGTATTCAAGCTCTTTTTGTTGCCGAAGTCCCCCATCATCACAAGATTACCTAACCAAATAAAATTAGGTACAGTTGTTGTGTACTCTACAAGCATGAGCATGGTGGCAATGTAGGTGGAAGAGTACTGTGCTAGCCTCCCTCTTTTCTTACCAGAGGGGTATATGATAAAAAAGGAGGATAAAAGGAGGTAAAGGAGGGGTGGGGACTGGCATCCTTAATTAAAGATACCCTTAATTTCTCCAAAAAATAGTGGAGGATGGCCTATTCAGCCAATACATAATGGGTACAGTAACTGTAGGGAAAAAGCGCATAGTTGTGTAAATATCAAATAATCCTCTGATTCAGATCAAATATACATTGATAATGAATAAACAATCAGGATAGCAAATGAAGCTGTAAAACATTCACTTTTCTGAGATAGTGAAGTGCTGATAATGGGAGATTTCAAATATCAAAAGAGAGGGACTGAGGAAGCTGGATTTTCTAGCCAGATTTTCAAAATGATAGGGAGTCATGGGGACACAAGTTTTCTGAGTGTGTACAGGAGAATTTCCTATACTAACATGTAAATGAGAAAACTACAATAAGAACGAATGATACACCATCATTACTAGATCTTAACATTACACATATCAACATGGTCATTGAGAATACTACATATGTTCACCAACTGGAATAATTGATCATGTAATGCTTAAGTTTGAATTAGTAGCAAATGAAGACATAAAAAGAGGAGTGGCAAAACAAAACATAATGAGGGGATATAATTATGGAAACTTCATAAAACTCAACAATCTCCATGGCAACATCAATTGAGAAAAAGTTCAATAGACCAGGAACCAGGGCTTTGTGGGGCTACGTTCTGTGATCTTACAATGAAGGAGTAAGAATGCGAGTATGTCAAGCCTCCAACAGAGAGGGAATGGCAATGGTTTTGTAAAAGATGTCAATAAGCTTCAAGAGGTGCAGTTGAAAAGATATAAATGGCACTGCAGCCAGCAAGCACTGTATAGCAGGATGAGGAAGGAAGAACAGAGAAATAGTATTGTGGGTAAAGAAAGTATACATTTAAAACTCTTCCAAAAATTTATCAGGAACAGATTTTCAGTTAAAAAGCAGCTAACAAGACCAAAGGGTTCTGAGAAATGAATTGCAGAGGATGATGTAAGGATAAGTGAGGGAATGAATAAAAAGTTCAAAAGTGTTTTCAAAGTGGAAGACACTATAGCCCCAAAACCAGTGAGATGGAATGGGGAGGAGGTACCAGAACTAAAATACCAAGACATCTAGAAAAGACATACTATAAGCTCTTATCCCATACCATGCTCATAGTCCTGATGAAATTTCAAAATATGTGCTGAAAATGTGTGTAGCTATACAAAGTAAACCTCTTGAAATACTGTTCAAGATGTTACTAGAAAGAGGCAGAGTACTAAGGGAAAAAAAGAGCAAACATCATACCTATCAATGGACAAGGCAACCAAGTACAGACAGGTCTCACAAAGTGGTCTGTAAAGTTCTGGAGAAGATAATTAGAGAGCAAACAAATAATTTTCTACTGAGGATAATTACCTGGGTGAAAGATAGCATGGTTTAGGGGAAAGGAGATCATATGTAAAAACCCTCTAAGATTACTACAAAAGATGAGCTATTTCCTAAACATAAGGGAAGTTTAGGCAAATTGCTTGTATCTAGAGAGCCAGAAAGCATTTTCTACTGTACTACATGAAAGGTCTGATTAGTAAGTTAGATTATTAGGCAGGAACAAGGTGAAAACTCCTTCAATGGAGGAAGATCATCTCAGCGAAAGGGGAACAAAGGACGCATATTGGAAGAGCCTTTTCTAAATAGGCAGAGGTGAGCAACAATGTATCAGAGGGTTCTCTCCTTGATCTATGTAAATGACTTACCCAAAGGTATGGAATCCTCCCTGATTATCTTTGCAGATGAAGCAAAAAACATTAGAGAAATGAAATGTGAGGAGGATTGCATTAACTTACATGGGGACCTAAACAGACTCCAAAGTTCTCCTGATACATGGTTGATGAAATTCAACCAGAACAATTGTAAAATAATGAGGCTGGGACTAAGTAAAAGAAGGCATCAATACAATTATCATCTCCTAAAATTAATTTCAAAATTCTGTGCATAAAAAGGAATTGGGAGTTGACATCATTCCTAATCTCTTGTCAGAGTCCCAAACTAGAACAATAATTAAGAGGACAAACTGTCTTCTGTTAAATATTAGAAAAGCTTTCAAGTATATGGATAAGAAAATACTTAGGAAGCTCTTCATTCTTCTAAGAGCATTATGGTAACTCACCTTGGATCAGCATGAGGATCAAGACGACGGCCATCAACAGACCACAGAATGTCTATGGGACGGTCACCACGGGCTGGACAACGCAAGACTGCTGTCTGACCTAGCCTTACTACCACACGGCCCATCTTCTCAGGAAAGTGAGCCGGAGCTGAGAAAATAACCAAATCAATAAATGGTCAAAAAGTATTGTGAAATTCCTATACCGCAGAATTACTAAGGAGGCCCTCTGCATGATAGAAGTTCTGAAATACACAAAAAAATTTAATATCAATAATACTGTTTTCGTACTAATTCGCTGTTTCCCGTGTCAGTGCTCAGAACAGACAGAGAAAAGGCCTCATATGCTCACATCCATTTCCTAACTGTCATACATAAATCTATACCTTAACACTTCTCCCACCTATGCAAGGTAGCATCAGGAACAAACAACCTCATTTTTGTACACATCTACTCTCTAGCTTTAAAGTATTTGTACAGACACAAGCCTACCATCCGTAGTTAAGCCCTACAGATTAATCCATGGCTTACCTTGACTTGCCTCATAAACCTTAGCTCTGCCTACTAACAGCACTTTGCTCCCCATACGTATAATACATCAATCCAATTCATTCTACCCTATGCATACCCCTCTCCCCCAGAATGTTCAGGCTCTATCCTAAAGCCTCCTTCACTCCATCCTTCTATCTGCTCCTCAACCTTCCCCTCTTCCTTGCTCCCATCACTTCTGATTCATACATCCTCTTACTATGTCTTTCTTTACTCATCCTCTTGATATATCAAAACTGTTTCAGTACATCCTGGCTAGCTGTCTCAATCAAACTATGTTTAACTACCACATCTCTTTCTTACACTGCCATTCCTCATACAACCAACCTGTCTCACCCCACATACAATAATCGAGCCATTCCTCTTCCTTTTGCATTTAAAGTCCAAGAATAACATCCATTAAACACCATCAGGCCTAATACACTTTTAAAATGCCCAGCTGTGAAGTAACAGACAATGATCTCTCCTTCCACATGTTTACCTTATGCATGCAGAGCCTTAGCACCCTCTCATCCACTCTTAGTACGACTCATTTCAGTTCCAATCGTTCCACCAGCCACAACATCCACTCCCAGATATCTATAATACCCCACTTCCTCAAAGTTCTCACCACTCAAACTTACACTAAAGCCATTCTGTCCTATCCCCATGCTACATCTCATACCTTACTTTAGTTTTCATTACCTCTAACCTTTTTCTTTTCATACACTCTCCTGAACTCTGTCACCGTCATCTAGAGTTTCTTTCTGGAGTCAGCCACTAAGAACCTGCTCATCTGCAAAGAGCAAATCATTCAACTCCCATGCCAACCCCATCCAAGAAATACCATAAATCTGCAACACATTCATGAAAATATTGATGGTTCAGCTTGATGACTATACATATCAATTAGAGGTACAATACCCGACCGTAATAACAAAACCATACTGATAACAAGCACTTTACAAGTCATTATATCCTACAGTGTACTGGGGGAGCTGATCATAGCTTTATATGCCCCTGATGCAACACAGTAGCCAAGCAGGATATCTTATACAATTCATATACAGTACAATATAACACGCATTCTTAATTACTTATACTAAAGGCATCTATAAAGAATTCATTCAGAAAGTTCCATATAAATTGCACATATCAAATCACCATATACAAACTCTAATTCACAATTTTCATCAAGTGACTCCTTAGTTATCCAGTTGAAATCTGATATGTAAAAACAATAGAAAATAAAGATATACAAAAGAAATAAGGTTATTCATCTACCATTAACAGTAAAAAATATATAAAATTATAGAAGAAAAATAAGGTTATTCACCTACCATTAACAGTCAGGTAGACAACTTTGCTGAGTCCTGCCCCAATCCCATTACGTGCCTGACAAAGGTATTTGCCCTCCATTGACTTCTGGACATTTCTGAATCCAACGGACCCATTGTTGAATACTTCCACATGAGCTCCATAGACGAGTTCCTGATAATCTCCTTGCCCACTGCTGCTGCCACTAACACTTACACCACTGCCACTGCTTTCACTATCATCTGTGGGTAAGCCTCACATCTTCATTTTGTGATCAGTATGTAGTATCAAATACATTTATGTAATTAAGTGTCTGTGAATTCAAACATGAAGTCATCACATAAATCAAGCATTAAACACAATATTAATCACAGTACACACACATGCAAGACAAATACCTTTTCAAGTATTTAGCCAGATATAGAATGTCTCAAATCTGAATTTTCCTTCATCTAAGCCATGATCCAAATACAATACTACATAATAAATATAAATAAAAATTCTGTAGCACAGAGATCCTTATATTCTTTTTCATATGGGGGTCCATGTATTTCTAAGATCATTATCATAAGCAGATATCTACATATATATGTTTATCTTTTTACCGTCTACCTTCCTGAGGTAAACCTGACTGTCCTAAAAGTTATGGTGGTCAAACACCTAGTACAGCACATACACAAAAAACATAGAGTCCTAGTACGTTTTAATGAGACTCAGTATGAGGGACGGATTGAGACAGATTCCTCCATAACCTTTACTTGTAGGTCATAGATGAGATGTGAACTGGAAGCCTTGACTATTATGAGTCCAGCAATTTGGAAAGCTGGATTGTTTTAAGTTCAGCAGTACATACCAATGCAATAATGAATATTATAGCACAAACATGAAGATTATTTATCATTTTATTATTATACTTGATCGCTGTTTCCCGCGTTAGCGAGGTAGCGCCAGGAAACAGACGAAGAAAGATCCATTCACTCAC
>JAUUDW010640883.1:0-10931 GCA_032361385.1 Panulirus guttatus
TACACCACAGAGGTCTGGAGTAAATATTCAGACATCCAATACAAATTTTTAACTTTCATGAATATTCTTTCAACACACCTGACTTCTTTTTGATTATGAACTTTTTCACTATGAGTACACTATTTCTGCTCCCTTTGGCTCCTATGACCACAGTTCTAACTCTCCTAATTGGGCATGCCTGCCCTCTACCCTCCTTGAAACTTCAACACTTTGGGAGAGCTCAACAGCCATCTTTGCATGGATTCTTTAAAGAAACTGATTTTTCATGGGATGGATGTTTTTTTTGTTGACTGTGATGCTTTATATTGTGCTGAATATATAGTGGAGGTTTTACTGGATGGTATGGAGTTATAAATCCTGTCCATAACTAAATTTTTCTCCCTTAGGTCATGGTTTGGTCACTTTCACTTTGTCATATCTGAAAGAGAGCATATTGGGCCATGAAGCACTTCCCTTCCCCAGAAACTCATTCCATTTGCATTTCTTTCCAGAATTTTACTGCATAAGTATTCATCATTAAGTCTGTTACACTTTCATAAGAAGAGAGTGTGCTGACTTAGCTTCTTCCATTGACAGATTTTAACCAAAAACATGTTCAGCAAGTTCTGTAATTAACCTTTCCTCGTTTCTTCATACATGATTAATTTATAGCTAGCTGTCCAACTGATAAAGTCACCATATTTTCCTCTAAGTCAGTTTTGGATGATTCTGCTTCTAATCCTCTACCTTTACCTTCTCCAGCTGACTTTATGCAATCCCTTATATTTCCCTTCTGCAGGGACTTTGTAGTTCTATCCTAGCTGTAGTTGGACATGGCATATGTTCCAAACAGTGTACTTCTTTATATTGTAAATGAATGTGCCTCTGAATTAACTGCAATCCGTGTTTGCTTATTTTCTTTGTCTACATATCCAGACTTTTTCCTTCTTTTTGGAAGCATATCAACCCTTACCAAGAAAGGAGGCTGCTCTAGCCCCTCCATCTATTGCCATATTGTTCTGACTTCTGGTATTTAGGCCTTTAAAACTTTCTTTAACTCCCAATTTCTCAAGCAATTAGAATCCCATTTCATTTTTTTTAGATTACAATGGATTTTGCTGTGTCAGAGTACTGATCTCTCCTGAGGCTAACCTCTGGTCCTTCTCTCTCGGGAATTTTGGTGATACTTTTGTTTTAACCTCAACATCTCTAAAGCATTTGACAGGTAGAAAATTTCTTTGCTTTCTAACCTCCTTTTTTTTCTGTGCACTCTAATTCATAGTGTCCTGCCTGGTATTTACATTGCAGTTGTCACTGATGGATTGATATCCCCATCCTCTCCTGTCAGAAGTGGTGTTCCTTAGGGATCTCTCTTATCACCCACTCTTTTTCTCCCTCAATAAATGATCTATTTCTGTATTCACTCTATGCTGTTGATTCTACTTTAGACAATTAAACTTGCTTTCCCTCTTCTTTTCCTCTCACTATTTGTTTTCTTTCTCATACTGAACATGTTTTTTCTGTCAATTTGGACCTGTGAAGTATCTTAGAATGGGGAAGCACTATCCTGCAGTAGTTAGGTTTTGCAGTGCTGAAATGAAGCTTCTCCTTAAATCTCTATCTTCTAAGAGTCATTTGTTTTTGTTTGCTCAATTTCGCAACACTGCTGGGTATAGCCATATCGTTCATTCTGCTGTGGAATCCCCACAGAATCAAAACTGATGGTGTTAAACTATTTTCCTTGTGAGCAGCTGTTTCATATTGACAGGGGTTTTATTCAACCTATTATGGAGTATTGCTCATATATTCTTCCACCTTTCCATTAACCAGGGTGGTATAAAAAGCCCAGTCTCATTGATTCTCTTAGCATCACTTCTCTTCAACTATCCCTTTCGGTATGCTGTAATACTGCTTCTCTCTCTCTCTCTCTCTCTCTCTCTCTCTCTCTCTCTCTCTCTCTCTCTCTCTCTCTCTCTCTATTTTCACTAGGTATTACCTTGGCCACTGTTTTTGTAAGCTGTCTGCATGTCTCCTCACACTCAAGGCTTGGATCCAGTGCTCTTATTTGGCTGTGGTTTCCCATAGTTTCTGTTTGGAGACCAACAGCTGGAAGATTGACTGTTACAATACACTACCTCCTCCTCCTTAGGAATAGCTAAGCTGTGGAATTCTCTTCATCTTTCCCTCTTTATATAGCCTTTCTGTATCTAAGAGTCAAGTCTACAAACACCTGCAGAGCCCTGATTAATTTTTCCCCTCTTTTTCTCTTACTATATTCCTTTCACCCTAGATAGCCATTGATTGGTGAATGTTTTGTCTGTGCTTTCTGTCACTTATAGAACAAAAATGTACTTTTATAAATTTTTGCTGTAAGAGAAGTAGTAGTCTTTAGAATTTTTCTCTTATTATAATAATTTGTTACTGGGTGTATGATAATCATCTGAAGCCCTAACATGACTATTATTTATTGCAGGAGGTTTACTCAATAACACCATGGGGATGGAGAAGAATGGTAGGTGCATCTTGCATATTCCTAAGTGCCACTGATGTACTGTAGTGTCATTGCTTACATTAAAAGTTGAATTTTACTTAAAGGACTGCCCTCTTATACTGTATACTATGGGTGTAATCGTTTTTCATACTTCTAAGAAATGATTTCTCAAATGATGATTGTTTTTGTTTGAGAGAGAATGTGCCAAAATGATGGGGCTAATACAAAGTGCTCACCACATGCCTTGCTAAGTGTATAGGATATTTTTCTCAGCTTCCACTTGTGTTAGAGATTATTAATTCTTGGTTCATCTAGGACTGTTTTCAACCATATGTCAAGTTATCTTTTAAATGTTTTTGTAGTTGTTCATGCATGTTCCTAATTTTCATGGCAGGACATTGAATGATCATTTTAGTCTCCTGTTTAGGCTATCATATATTTTTGTCTGATTTATTTTCAGTATGTTTCATGGTATTCTTGAAGATTTAAAAACTATACCTTCCTCAAAGAGAGAGAGAGAGAGAGAGAGAGAGAGAGAGAGTTTGGCATTCTCAGGGCCTTAACTCTTAACTTATATATTATTTGGTTTAATTATAGAATCCCAGGATTCCAACAATAGTCAAATTGGAGGTAACTTCTCACTCAAGGCTGCTGGTGATGTCCGATAATGCCACCCACTCCACACAACCAGCATAAAGATTTTCACAAACTACAGGAAAGCAGACTGGTCAGCCTTCACTTAGTACATGGAAACAAGCTCCAAAACTTTAGTTTGGATGATATTCAGTCCCAAAATAATGCAGTTCCACACTTCATCAACATCCCCAACCAAGCCAGCAAAAAAGCACGTACCATAGGAACAAAGAAATAAATATAACCCAAACTTTTCCCCACTTATTTTACACCTCATTGAACAAAGACACTAGGTCAGACAGAACCACACCATCAATAGAAATCAGAGAACAAATACATACTCTAAATAACACCACTAACCTAATTATTGAAAGGCAAATTACAAATTGGCACTCCTTTCTGAACACAGTGAATCATGAGACACACAGCAATTTATCTAGTTGCACACATGAAAGAAGATCCACAGTTACTACATTAATCCAGCCCCTCTGACCTTCTCCAGAGACATCTCTCTCAAATAATAGTCATGAGACTTCTTAAAATTAGCCATAAGTCAGCATTACCCTTAAACAGGAAAATCATGAGAAACCTGCACAAATTTTTTCCAGAACCATCTGGTCACCAGTCCTTCACTCCAAGTGTTGCCTGGAATGCAATTAAAATTCCTGCAACAGGCCCTGGCATCATGTCAAACTGTTACTTAAAACACTTTGGCCCAATTACAATCTAAGGTCAGACATATCTTAAACCACTCCTGGTTACAGAACAAAATCCTTAGGTTCTGAAAGTTGCTAGTATGATACCAATCGTAGACCCTTCAAACCACCCAACTCCCCCACTTCCTTCTGCTATATATTACTTTTACCTTGAGTATCTAGGCTCTTTGAAAATCTGATCCACTTCAGAATAAAGCAAATTATTTCGCTTCAGACCCATATACTTTATCACCACATATCACTGACCTCACACAACCTGTCAAAGAGTGCTTGACTGACCAAAACCCCATTCCCACACAGTATTATTGGTAATAGACAATAACAAAGCACTTTGATGCTGTCTGCAACACATGGTTAGCCATTGTCATAGCTGGCAGCTATGTTAGAGTCACTCGCTATGCCATCACATCTAAAACACTTAAACCATGCAAAGAGTTCCCCAAGGAGCAGTTCTTTTTCCAGACCTCTTTAGTCTCTTCCTACACAATCTCGCATTACATTCAGCAAACCACAACATAAAAGTCCTTTTATATGCAGATGATCTCACAATCACATCACAACACTCTTACACCACAGTAGCATTAACAAACATGCACTACATTACACATTTAGAGCCCTAAACAGGATGTCTGCATCTCCACAAAAGCCTCATTGAGCCCTGAACAGAATGTCTGTATCTCCACAGAAGTCCTCAGTAACTCTTTTAACCCCAGACAGACTTAAATCCAGCTCACACCTTTCAGTTACCTTGAATGGACACTCACTCTCTGTGAACAAAACACCAGCCATTCTAAACATCACATATGACACACATATGACATTTACTCCATGAACCAATAACAACAACACAAAATAATGTATAAGCTAAATTCCCTCAAAACACTAATTGACACCAAATTTGGATGAGAAATGAGTCCCTTAGCATCGCTGCAAACAATTCATCTGCTCTACTTTGAAGTATGTCTCAACTACCTGATCTTCTACCCTGTCAAAAGAAAATAAAACAGAGCTGTGGACCATACAAAATGGAGCACTTGGAGAAATCACTAGCTGTTTAGCAACCACAGAAATCATCTCGTACACAATAAAACATAGGTCTTCCCAGTGCAATCCTCCCTTAGCATGCCGGGCACTCAGTACTTTACAACAGCATTAGATCCCTCCCACCAAACCCATAGTATAACTAATTACCAATCTCAAAGCAGAAATAAGAAACTTAACCCTGTCTAACACTTTTGCAACCTCCTCTCACAGATTGTCCCCTGCCTCTACAAAAAAAAAAGTATCACCTACAAAATGCATATGCACTGAAATGACCCAACAGGCACGAAACAGAAGCCTTCCCAACTCAGTCTTAAACACCACTCCATGAGACAAGGATTTATTTGAAACCACACTCCCCAGACAAGCACAAGTTACTCTTTCCTGTCTGCTCTCGGGACATCACCCTCCTGACATTAATAGTCACCGATTGAACATATTCCAGGTCTTTCTTACCATTGTTACATCATCATTAATGAAAACACTGAAAATGTTTTACTCAGATGCCTTGCACACTTTCTACATACACAAACATAGAACATCACTGCCCTTTGTGACTGTTCGTCCCAAGAAACAGCAGCAGTCAGGGATGACACGGCGATGACTTCTTTACAACAGGAGCTGGTTAGGCGGGAAACAGACAGGCAGCTTGATGACAACTAAACTTTATTGCCGATAAGGCGCGTACAAATCGCATTGATGGAAAATAAGAACCCTGACCAATCAAGCTTTTCTTGAAAATGATATTATGAAAATCATGTACTTATTTCTGTAGTACACAAATAAATAACATTAAGCAAAATTGACAAGAGGTCTTAGACATTAAATCAAAAAAGAGAACGCAGCTTACAGGGAGACTCCTATTAACCACAGGGTACTATACATATCCAACATCCTCCCCCCATAGGAGTACAGTGAGATACTCTTATACTTGGATGAATAAAGCAAATACAAAACACACAAGTGTAACTATACAAAATAGAAAACACGTGTAAATATACAAATCATAAACCATCAGTGTAATTATACAAACACTTCCATTACACATCAAGAACAATCATAAATCTAGTTTCACAGAAGCCTTTACCTCACGTTCCCTGTGAGAATTATACACTGTAGGATGAACAATATGCAGTGTGTCATTAATATCATTTGCAGCTTCAACAGATGTATAGTTACATCAACAACCAGAGATTCACTGTTTTCAGATGACTCATTCTTAGGTGTATGGTCCTCTGTAGGTACATTTCCAGAATGTGAAATCTCATGGTCATGTAATCTTTGCATTGGCCTACAAGTAACTTCCTTAGAAGTTTTAACATTAACACTTCTGATTACACCATCCTTACGAGAAAATAAGTCAGTAATAACACCTAGTGGACAGGACTATCTAGGAGTATTGTCTTCCTAAACTAATACAACAGATCCCTTCTTTAAATCACACTTAGACACAAAACCTTTGATGATAGGAGGTAAGTTAGTGATGTAATCAGACATCCACAATTTCCAAAATTTATCAAGTTGTTGTTGGCGCACATTTTCACGCACGCTTAAATCTTTAGCAAAGACACCAGGATGTTGGTCCTTGATCATAAAGAGTTGGAAACCAGCTTTACGTCCGATCAGAATATGTGAAAGTGTCAAGGGATGAGCAGCATCAAGCTCCTCACCAACAAAGGTTAAGGGTTTACAATTTGCACAAGCTTCTACCTCAGGGAGAGTAGTCTCCAGTTCACGTCTTTACAAACACTTAACACCAAGTGTTTTCCTAAGAACTGATTTTACAGATTTAATCAAACGCTCCCACAAGCCTCCCCGACATGGAGCATGAATTAAAATGAATTTCCACTGAGGGGCTAATGGGACAAAGCTCTGTTTCATTTGATTAGAAAAGCAAACAAAGGTCTTGACATTATCAGAATAGAAAACAGAAGGAAGACCTCGTCTTGCAGTGAACCTACGAATAGCAAGCATACAGTCAGTCAGAGACAGAGTTAGTCAGTTCCAAGGGAACAGCCCGAACACCAGTACATGTGAATAGTAAAATAATCAACTTCTTGGATGGCAAATCTACACAAAACAAAGTCCCTGCATAGTTTAAACCTGTTACAGCGAAAGGTGGGGCAGAATTGATTCTCAGCCCTGGAAGAAGAGCTACTGGCTGGCTGCATGCTCTAGAATCACGTCTACGACAAGCTATACGCTCTCTACACACAGTTTTAGCAAGCTTTCTTAGTCTCGCAATCCAATAATCACTTCTCAAAGTGAACATGATAGTAGAAATACCAGCATGTTTAAGAAAACCATGTTGAAGAGAAACCAAAAGTTTTGTTACGTGACTTGAAGTAATTGTAACTGGATGCTTGATCTCATAACTGATATCAGCATGTTCTAACCGATCTTTGATTCTGAAAATGAATCAAGCTTACTTAAAGAAGAACCATTGTGAAGTGGCTTATCTTGTGTCAAAGCAATGATCTCACGAAAATATTTTTTCTTTGAACTCAATAAAGCAATTTGGTTTTAGCTTTGTCTAACTCATCATATGATAAGGAACCAGAACATGTGACAGATTGAGGTTTACAGTTATTGATGAATCTCATTACCCAAGCAACATGAAGAGCCTTAGATGAATTTCCCCATCGAGCAAAATCAGTCATTACAGGTGAGGGATCCACAGATACACAAGCCACTGCTCTACTTCCACTACAATGCTCTTCATCAGTGAGCAATGTTACCTCATCCTGCTGCAAGGGTGTCAAGGATTTAGACAGCCATGCTGGACCACCAGGCAATTCCAGTCTAGGCAATAAAATTCTTTTGACTGGAGCTACCCTTCCTCTGGATGTACTAAGAGACACCTTAAAAGAAACATCTTTAGAGGGGATTCTCATGCATACGCAAACACCATACCCTTTCTCAAATGCATCAACAAAGGCATGAACTATACCTGTCAGCAACTTCCATGAAAAACCAGGAAAGTAACAACGCTGAATATTCCGTAACTGAAGAACTCTGATACCCTCAAACCACTTTCGAAATTTATGCAGCAATTCTTCTGGCAATGTCTCATCCCAAGCAAAACCAAGTCTCCATATATCTTGAAAGAGAATTATTGCAAACATAGTAAAAGGATTAAGGAGATCAAGAGGACAGAAAAATCTAGCAATGACACTGAGAACAGCTCTTGTTGTAGATGCCAGTTGTTGATGAGTCCCTACTTTCAGACAATCAAACGAAAAACGGTCAAGAGCCTAACCTAGGATCTTTACTGTTTCACGCACACCTTGTTCTAAATTCTCAGCGAATTTGTATGTCAAGATTGTGCAACCTGAGCTCCACTGAGAGAGGGACAGACCTGCCTTAGCCAATATTAAATTTGCATCATTAAACTTAGCACAACCCTCATCAGCACTATCAGCTCCAGACAACCAATCGTCAACATAGAGAATATCAGTCAATTCTTCCACAACTTTAGAACTACAAAATGTTTTAAGATGAAGTTTAATGGTTGCATTCAACAGATAGGGACTACTCTTGCTTCCAAAGAGGATCCGAACAAATCACATAGCGCGAACACTATCTTCACTCTTCCAAAAAAAACATCTGTGAACATCTTGGTCATCTTTCCGAGCATCAGTCTGAAGAAACGCCTTTGTTATGTTCCTGTTAATGCAACCTTCCACCTTCTAAACCTCATAAGAGCTTCTACAAGAACAGGGTTGAGGGAAGGACCAGATTCTAAACAGTCATTCAAAGAAATGCCATTATAGTTAACTTCAGAAGCATCAAAAACTGGCCTGACTTTGGTAGAGGTGCTGCTTACCCGGACAACAGGGCGATGGGGAAGACCGTACGTGGGGTACAAGCTAATCATCTCAGATGAGGGAACTTCTTCAATGATTCCCTCCAGTTCATAACCTTTAAGTAGAGCATCACACTCCTCCTTCAGCGGAAGATTCTTCTCCAATTTATGATTTGATCCCAACACCCTTTTTCTTTAACAAGTTTTTCATCATTTTGTAGATTACTTTTAGCAGCATTAGACTTCCAAGGTACACCAGCTTCATATCTACCATCACTAAACTTTACAGTCTCGGCAAACCTTTTCTGAGCAGGATTTGGGGGAAATTATTAGAAATGGCTTCCCTTGAACAAATACCGACAGATTCTAGATACCAAAAGTTATGTTAGGTTGCTTCAGATAATCCATTAATGCACAACAGTTGAGAAGTCACACCTTTCCCATTGGTGGGAGTTGTCCATGACAGAGATAAAACCCAACCAAACACTGACTCTTGAGCTACTAGTCCCTCAGCCTTCATGCCATTGTCAGGAATCATAAATCTCCAATAGGCATCAAAACCTATCAAAATGTCAACTGTTACATATCTATTTTTCATATAATCATCAACAAATTGTGCTGAGTCAAAAGCCTGTACCCTCTCTAATGGATCATATTGGCGTAGCAAAGGTGCAAATGTTGTAAGAATTTCTACAACAAGTGAGGAATGCCCAATACCATTACAATCCATTAATTTCATGTCATAAACATTACTCTGGGTACCTGTAGTGGTCTTACGTCCTCCAAAGGCTGAATATGAAATATGTTCAGAAGATACCCACTTAGGCCTAATTTTCTATACAAAATGAAAGATAGATAAGATCTATCTGAACCTGTATCAAAAAGTAGAGTAGCATCAGTACACAGGTCCCTCTCACCACACACTTTAACTTTAGCTGTTTGCAGAACAGTGCAGGTTTGACTTGAGTTAATTTTAGACCTAGGCCTACTGTGTGCCACATCAACAAGATCTACAGGCTTGCCACAGGCATTTCCTTCCAAATTTTCACTATGACTTAGCATGGCAATCTGAGCAACAAGAATTTTCTCACTGCCTTTGTCCACATCAACATTAGTTTTAGAGCAACACAAAACATTATGATTACACTTGACACACTTTGCTCTACAACCTTTAGATATGTGCCACTTTCTAAGATATCAGAAACAGTTTAGCAGAATGAATTTTCTCTTCTCATTCAGCAAGTGAAAGTCTAAGAATGCTGAAACACTTATCACTTGCGTGTGGTTTGTTACAAAACCCGCACCTGAATGGACTTGCCTCCAAAGAGGTTTGAAGAGCTGAAGCATGCATACATATACATACACATACACATACATATATACATGTCAAAATCTTTTTCACTCCATCCTTCCACCTCCACTTTGGTCTCTTGCTTCTCCCTCCACCTCAGACACATATATCCTCTTTGTTGACCTTCCCTCTCTCATTTTCCCCATATGTCCAAACCATTTCAGCACAGCCTGTTCTGCCCTCTCAACCCACACTTTTTATTATCACACATATATCTTACCCTTTCATTACTTACTCGATTAAACCACCACACACTGCATATTGTCCTCAAACATTTCATTTCCAGCTCATCCACCCTCCTCTGCACAACCCCATCTATAACCCATGTCTTGCAACCACATAATATTGTTGGAGCTACTAATCCTTCAGACATATCCATTTTATGCTCCGAAATAACATTCTCTCTCTCCACACATTCTTCATCCCTTCCAGAACCTTCTGCCCCCTTCCTCACCTTATGACTCACTTCCACTTGCATGGTTCCATTTCCTGCCAAGTCCACTCCCAGAAATATAAAACACTTCACTTCCTCCAGTTTTGCTCTATTCATACTTACATCCCAAGTAACTTGTCCCTCAAACCTAATAACATTGATTTTATTCACATTTATCCTTAGCTTTCTCCTTTCACACACTCTTCCAAACTCAGTCACCAATTTATGCAGTTTTAGCCACCAGTGCTGTATCATTGGCAAACAACAACTGACTTGCTTCCCAGGCCCTCTCATCCCCAACAGACTGCATACTTGCCCCTCTCCAAAACTCTTGCATTTACCTCCGTAACCACTCCATCCATAAATAAATTAAACAACCAAGGGGATATCACACACCCCTGACGTAGACCGACCTTCACTGGGAATCAGTCACTCTCTTCTTTTCCTACTCGTACACATGCCTTACACCCTTGATAAAAACT
>JAUUDW010640894.1:0-10931 GCA_032361385.1 Panulirus guttatus
ATGGTTACTGTTGATTATGATCCTCATGACATTTGGTTTCTGTTGGTTATGATCCTCATGACACTGGTGGCTACTGTTGGTTATGATCCTCATGACACTGGTGGCAACTGTTGATTATGATCCTCATGACACTGCTGGTTTCTGTTGGTTATGATCCTCATTACACTGGGGTTACTGTTGATTATGATCCTCATGACACTGATGGCTACTTTTGGTTATGATCCTCATGACACGGGTTACTGTTGGTTATGATCCTCATGATACAGGTGGTTACTGTTGAATATGATCCTCATGACATGGTGGTTACTGTGTTTATGATCCTCATGACACTGGTGGTTACTGTTAATTATGATGACACTGGTGGTTACTGTTGGTTATGATCCTTATGACACTGATGGTTACTGTTGATTATGATCCTCATGACACTGGTGGCTACTGTTGATTATGACCCTCATGACACTGGTGGTTACTGTTGGTAATGATCCTCATGACACTGGTCCATACTGTTGGATATGATCCTCATGACACCATTGGTTACTGTTGGTTGTGACCTTCACGACACTGGTGGTTGCTGTTGGTTATGATACTCATGACACTGGTAGTTACTGTTGGTTATGATCCTCATGACACTGCTGGTTACTGTTGGTTATGATCCTCATTAGACTGGTGGTTACGATTCTCATGACTGATTGTTTTTGGTTATGATCCTCATGGGACTGGTGATTACTGTTGGTTATGATCCTCATGACTCTGGTGGTTACTGTTGGTTATGATCCTCATGACACTGATGGTTACTGTTTGTTATCATCATCATGACACTGTTGGTTACTGTTGGTTATGATCCTTATGACACTGGATGTTACTGTTGTTTATGATCCTCACGACTCTTGTGGTTAATGTTGGTTATTATCCTCATGCCGCTGGTTGTCTCTGTTGGTTATGATTCTCTTGACACTGAGAGTTACTGTTGTTTTTGACCCCTCATTACGCTGGTGGTTACTGTTGGTTATGATCCTCATGACACTGATGGTTGCTCTTGGTTATGATCTTCATGACAGTGATGGTTGCTATTAGTTATGATCCTCATGACTCTGGTAGTGCTGATGGTTATGATCCTTATGACACTGGTATTTACTGTTGGTTGTGATCCTCATGACTCTGGTGGCAAATGTTGGTTATGATCCTCACGACACTGATGGTTACTGTTGCTTATGATGCTCATGACTCTGGTGGCAGATGTTGGTTATGATCTTCTGACACTGATGGTTGCTGTTGTTTATGGTCTTCTTGACAGTGATGGTTACTGTTGGTTAAAATCCTCATGACACTGTTGGTTACTGTTGGTTATGATCCTCATGACACTAATGGTTACTGTTGTTTATGATCCCGATGACATTGATGGTTACTGTTGATTATGATACTTATGACGCTGGTGGTTACTGTTGTTTATGACCTTACGACCCTAGTGGTTATTGTTGATTATGATTCTTATGACACTGGTGGTTACTGTTGGTTATGATCATCATGACACTGGAGGTTACTCTTGGTTATGATACTCATGTCAATATTTGTCACTATTGGTTATGATCCTCATGACACTTGTGATTGCTATTGGTTATTATCCTCATGGCAATGTTGGTTACTGTTGGTTATAAGTCTCATGATACTGGTGGTTACAGTTGGTTATGATCCTCATGACACTAGGGGTTGCTGTTGGTTATGATCCTTATGACAGTAGTGGTTACTGTTGGTTATGATCATCATGACACGAGGTTACTATTGGTTATGATTCTCAAGGCTGGTGGTTACATTTTGTTAAGATCTTCATGACATCGGTGGTTATTAATGTTTATCATCTTCTTGACACTGGTGGTTGCTGTTGGTTATGATCCTCGTGACACTTATGGTTGCATTTGATTATGATCCTCATGACATTGATTGTTATTGTTAGTTATGATCCTCGCGACACAGGTGGTTATTATTGGTTATTATCCTCATGTCACTTGTGGTTACTGTTGGTTATGATCCTCATGACACTGATGGTTGCTGTTGGTTATGATCCTCATGACACTGATGGTTGCTGTTGGTTATGATCCTAATGACTGGTGGTTATTGTTGGTTATGATTCCGATGGCACTGATGGTTACTGTTGGTTATGATCCTCGTGACGCTGATGTTTATTGTTGGTTATGATCCTCTTGACTGTGGTGGCAACTGTTGGTTATGATCCTCATGACACTGATGGTTACTGTTGATTATGATCCTCATGACACTGGTGGTTACTGTTGATTATGATCCTCATGACACCGATGGTTGCTGTTGGTTATAATCCTCATAATACTGGTGGCTACTGTTGGTTATGATCCTCATGACAGTGGTAGCTACTGTTAATTATGATTCTCATGACACTGATGGTTATTATTAATTATGATCCTTATTACACTGGTAGTCAGTGTTGGTTATAATTCTCATGAAACTGATGGCTACTATTGATTATGACGCTCATAACACTGGTGACTACTGTTGGTTATGATCCTCATGACACTGGTAGTTACTGGTGATTATGATCCTCATGACACTGGTGGATACTGTTAATTATGATCCTCATGTACTGGTGGTTATTGTTGGTTATGATCCTCATGACACTGGTGGTTACTGTTGGATATGATCCTCATGGCATTGATGGTTACTGTTGATTATGATCCCCATGACACTGGTGGTTACTGTTGATTATGATCCTTTCGTCACTTTTGGTCAGTGTTGGTTATGATCCTCATGACACTCTTGGTTACTTTTGTTTATTGTCCTCATGACACTGTTAGCTACTGTTGGTTACGATCTTCATGACAGTGGTGGCTACTGTTGATTATGATACTTATGACACTGGTGTTTACTGTTAGTTATGATCATCATAACACAGGTACTTACTCTTGGTTTTGATCCTTATGACACAGTCGGTTACTGTTGGTTGTGCTCCTCACGACATTGGTGGTTACTCTTGGTTATGATCCTCAAGGTACTTGTGGTTACTGTTGGTTATGATCCTCTTGAAACTGATGGTCACTGTTGGTTATGATCCTCATGCCATTGGTGGCTACTGTTGATCATGATCCTCATGACACTGGAGGTTACTGTTGATTATGATCGTCATGACACAAGTGGTTACTGTTGGTTATGATCCTCATGATACTGATGGCTTCTGTTGATTATGATCCTCATGACACTAGTGGCTACCGTTGATTCTCATTCTCATGACACTGGTTGTTACTTTTGGTCATGATCCTCGTGACACTTGTGGTTATTGTTGATTATGATCCTTATGGCAATGGTGGTCAGTGTTTGTTATGATCCTCATGATACTGGTGGTTACTGTTGATTATGATACTCATGACACAGGTGGCTTCTGTTCATTATGATACTCATGACAGTGGTGGTTATTGTTGATTATGATCCTCATGACACTGGTGGTTACTGTTGGTTATGATCCTTATGACGCTGATGGTTACTGTTGATTATGATCCCCATGACACTGGTGATTACTGTTGATTATGATCCTTTTGACACTGGTGGTCATTGTTGGTTATGATCCTCATGACACCGTTGGTTACTGTTGGTTGTGGTCCTCACGACACTGGTGGTTACTCTTGCTTATGATCCTCATGACACTGTTGGTTACTGTTGGTTATCTTCATGACACTGGTGGTTACTGTTGGTTATGATCCTCATGAAGCTGGTGGTTACTGTTGGTTATGATCCTCATGACTCTGGTGGTTAGTTGTTTATAATCCTCACGATAATGTTGGTTACTGTTTGTAATGATCCTCATGCCAGTGGTTGTCACAGTTGGTTATGATCCTCATGACACTGATAATTACTGTTGTTTATGATCCTCATGAGGCTGGTGGTTGCTTTTAGTTATGATCCTTATGACACTGATGATTGCTCTTGGTTATGATCTTGATGACAGTGATGGCTGCTGTTTGTTATGATCCTCATAACACTGGTGGTTACTGTTTGGTATGATCCTCATGACACTGGTAGTGCTGATGGTTATGATGCTTATGACACTGGCGGTTACTGTTGTTTATGATCCTCATGACATTATGGTTACCTTTGGTTATGATCCTCATGACACTGATGGTTGCAGTTGGTTATGGTCTTCATTACAGTGATTGTTGCTGTTAGTTATAATCCTCATGACATTTATGGCTACTGTTGATTATGATCCTTATGACACTGGTGGTTACTGTTGATTATGGTCCATATGACACTGGTGGTCAGTGTTAGTTATGATTCTCATGACAATGATGGTCTTTGTTGGTTATGATCCTCGTGGCTACTGTTGGTTATGATCCTCATGACACTGGTGGTTACTGTTGATTATGACCCTCATGATACTGGTGGTTACTGTTGATTATGATCTTCATGACCCTGGTGGTTACTGTTGGTTATGATCCTCATGACACATGGTTGCTGTTGGTTATGATCCTCATGCCGGTGGTTGTCACTGTTGGTTATGATCCTCATGACAGTGATGGTTACTGTTGTTTATGATCCTCATGACGCTGGTGGTTGCTGTTAGTTGTGATTCTCCTGACACTGATGGTTGCTCTTGTTTATGATCTTCATGACACTGGTAGTGCTGATAGTTATGATCCTTATGACGCTGGTGGTTACTGTTGTTGATGATCATTACAATGCTGGTTACTGTTGGTTATGATCCTCTTGACACTGATGGTTGCTGTTGGTTATGATCTTCATGACAGTGATGGTTGCTGTTGGTAATAATCATCATGGCAATGGTGGTTACTATTGGTTATGATCCTCATGATACTGGTGGTTGCTGTTGTTTATAATCCTCACGACAATGTTGGTTACTGTTGGTTATGATCCTCATCACACTGGTGGTTACTGTTGATTATGATCCTTATGATACTGGTAGTTACTGTTGATTTTGATCCTTGTGACACTTGTGTTAAGTGTAGGTTATGATTCTCATTACACTGGTGACTACTGTTGATTATGATCCTCATGACACTGGTGGCTACTGTTGGTTATGATGCTCATGACACTGGAAGTTACTGTTGATTATGATCCTTATGACTCTGGTGGCTGCTGTTGATTATGATCCTCATGACCCAAGTGGTTACTGTTGGTTATGATCATCATGACACTGCTGGTTACTGTTGGGTATGTTCCTCATGAGACTGATGGTTACTGTTGTATATGATCCACATGACGCTGATTGTTACTGTTGGTTTTCATTTTCTTGACACCAGTGGTGCTGATGGTTTTGTTCCACATGACACTTGTGGTTACTGTTGGTTATGATCCATATGACACTGTTGGTTATGATCCTCACGAGACCATTGGTACTGTTAGTTATGATCATCATGACACTGATAGCTTCTTTTGGTTATGATCCTCATGTCACTATTGGTTACGATTTATGATCCTTTTGACACTGGTGGTTATTGTTGTTTATGATGATCATGACACCAGTGGTTCTGTTGGTCATGATCATCATGAAACTGATGGTTACTCTTGGCTATGATCAAGACACGGGTGGTAATATTGTTTATGACCTTCATGAGACTGGTGGTTACAATTTGTTATAATCCTCATGACATTGATGGTTATTGTTGGTTATGATTTTCATGACACGTGGTTACTGATCCTTATGATGCTATTGGTTATGATCCTCATTACATAGGTGGTTACTGTTGGCTATGAGTCTCATGACACTGATAGTAACTGTTGGTTATGATCCTCATGACACTGGTGGTCACTTTCGGTTATAATCTTCATGACTGGCGATTAATGTTGGTTGTTTTCCTCATGACACTTGATTACTCTTGTTTTTGATCCTCTTGACACTGGTGGTCACTGATGGTTATGATCCACATGACACTGGTGGATCACTGTTGGTTTTGATCCTCATATCGCTGGTGGTTACTGTTGGTTATGATCCTCATGACACTGCTGGTTACTGTTGGTTTTGATCCTCATGACACTTGTGGTCACTGTTGGTTTTGATCCTCATAACACGTGGTCACTTGGTTTTAATCCAAATGACACTGTTGGTTATTGTTGGTTATGATCCTCATGACACTTGTGGTTACAGTTAGTTATAATCCTCCTGACACTGGTGGTCAGTGTTAGGTTTGATCCTCATGACAGTGGTGGTCACTCTTGGTTTTGATCCTCATGACAATGGTGGTCGCTGTTGGTTTTGATCCTCTTGACACTGGTGGTCACTGTTGGTTTTGATCCTCATGAAACTGTTGGTTACCGTTGTTTTTGATCCTCATGACACTGGTGGTCACAGTTGGTTATTGTTGTTTATGATCCTCATAACACTGGTAGCTACTGCTATAATCCCCCTGACACTGGTGGTCAGTGTTGGTTTTGATCCTCATGACACTGGTGGTCATTGTTGGTTTTGATCCTCATGACACTGGTGGTAACTGTTGGTTTTGATCCTCATAACGCTGGTGGTCACTGTTGGTTTTGATTCTCATGACACTGATGGTCACTGTTGATTATGAACCTCATGACACTGGTGGTCACTGTTGCTTATTGGTGGTTATGATCCTCATGACACTGGTGGTCACTGTTGGTTTGATCCTCATGACACTGGTGGTCACTGTTGGTTTTGATCCTCATGACCCTGGTGGTCACTGTTGGTTTTAATCCTCATCACATTGGTGGTCACAGTTGGTTTTGATCCTAATGACACTGGTGGTCACTGTTGGTTATGAACCTCATGAGACTGGTGGTCACTGTTGGTTATGGTTGCTTATGATCCTCATGACACTGGTGGTCAATGTTGGTTTTGATCCTCATGACACTGGTGGTCATTGCTGGTTTTGAACCTCATGACCCTGGTGGTCACTGTTGGTTTTGATCCTCATAACACTGGTGGTCACTGTTGGTTTTGATCCTTATGACGCTTGTGGTCACTTGGTTTTAATCCTCTTTACACCGTTGATTATGATCCTCATGACAGTAATGGTTACTGTTGAATCGTGGCACTGGTGCCTACTGCTGATTACGATCCTGATGACACTGGTGGTTACTGTTGATTATGATCCTCATGACACTGATGGTTACTGTTAGTTATGATCCTCATGACACTGGTGGTTACTGTTGACTATGATCCTCATGACATTGGTGGCTACTGTTGGTTATGATCCTTTTGACACTGGTGGCTAATGTTGGTTATGATCCTCTTGACTCTAGTGGCTACTGTTGATTATGATCCTCGTGGCATTGGTTGTTTTTGTTAGTTATGATCCTCTTGACCCTGACGGTTACTATTGATTTTGATCCTTATGACACTGATGATCAGTGTTGGTTATGATCCTGATGACACTGGTGGCTACTGTTGTTTATGATCCTCATGACACTGGTGGCTGTTGTTGATGATGTCCCTCATGACACTGGTGGTTATTGTTGATTTTGATCGTCATGACACTGGTTGTTACCATTGGATATGATCCTCATGACACTGATGGTTACTGTTGATTATGATCCCTATGACACTGGTGGTTACTCTTGATTATGATCCTTATAACACTAGTGGATTGTTGGTTATGATCGTCATGACACTGGTGTTTACTGTTGTTTGTGATCGTCATGACATTGGTGACTGCTGTTGGTTACGATACTCATTATACTGGTGGCTACTGCTGATTATGATACTCATGACACTGGTGGTTACTGTTGGTGATGATCCTCATGACACTGGTCCATAATGTTGGATATAATCTTCATGACACCATTGGTTACTGTTGGTTATGATCCTCACGACACTGGTGGTTACTGTTGGTTATGATCCTCATTACACTGGTGGTTACTGTTGGTTGTGATCCTCATGACACTGGTGGTTATTGTTGGTTATGATCCTCATTGGACTGGTGATTACTGTTGGTTATGATCCTCATGACACTGGTGGTTACTGTTGGTTATGATCCTCATGACACTAGTGGTTTCTGTTGGTTATGATCATCTTGACACTGGTGGTTACTATTGGTTATGATCGACATGACACTGGATGTTACTGTTGTTTATGATCCTCACGACACTTGTGGTTACTGTTGGTTATTATCATGCCAATGGCTGTCACTTGGTTATGATCCTAATGACACTGATAGTTACTGTTGTTTTTTACCCTTATTACGCTGGTGGTTGCTGTTAGTTATGATCCTCATGACACTGATGGTTGTTGTTGTTTATGATGTTTTTGACAGTGATGATTGCTGTTGGTTACAATCCTCATGACACTGTTGGTTACTGATGGTTATGATCCTCATGACACTGATGGTTACTGTTGTTTATGATCCCGATGACACTGATGGTTACTGTTGATTTTGATCCTCATGAAACTAGTGATTACTATTGCTTTTGACCGTATGACACTAGTGGTTACTGTTGATTATGATCCTTATGATTAGTAGTTGCTGTTGGTTATTATCATCATGACACTGGTGGTTACTTTTGGTAATGATCCTCATGTCAATATTTGTCACTATTGGTTATGATCCTTATAGCACATGTGATTGCTGTTGGTTATTATCCTCATGGTAGTGTAGGTTACTGTTGGTTATAATTCTCATGATACTTTTGTTCCGGTTGGTTATGATCCTCATGACTCTGATGGTTACTGTTGGTTATGAGCATGACACGAGGTTACTGTTGGTTATAATACTCAAGACTGGTTGTTACATTTTGTTATGATCCTCATGACATCGTTGGTTATTGATGTTTATCATCCTCATGACTCTGGTGGTTGCTGTTGGTTATGATCCTCATGAAACTGATGGTTGCATTTGATTATGATCATGACACTGATGGTTACTGTTAGTTATGAATCTCACGACACAGATGGTTATTGTTGGTTATGATCCACATGACACTGGTGGTTACTGTTGGTTATGATCCTCATAACACTGATGGTTACTGTTGGTTATGATCCTCGTGACACTGATGGTTGCTGTTGGTTAATGTCCTCATGACTGGTGTTTATTGTTGGTTATGATTCTGATGACACTGATAGTTACTGTTGGTTATGATCCTCATGACGCTGATGTTTACTGTTGGTTATGATCCTCATGACTCTGGTGGCAACTGTTGGTTATGATCCTCATGATACTGATGGTTGCTGTTGGTTATGATCCTTATGACATTGTTGGCTACTGTTGATTATGATCCTCATGACACTGATGGTTACTGTTGGTTATGATCTTCATGACATTGGTGGCTGCTGTTGATTATGATCCTCATGACACTGGCTGTTTGCTGTTGATTATGAACCCGATCACACTGGTGGCTACTGTTGATTATGATCCTCATGACACTGGTGGTTACTGTTGGTTATGATGCTCATGACACTGGTGGGTACTGTTGATCATGATCTTCATGAGCCTGGAGTTTACTATTGATTGTGATCCTCATGACACTTGTGGTTACTGTTGGTTATGATTCTTATGACATTGGTGGGTACTGTTGTTTATGATCCTCATGACGCTGGTAGTTACTGTTGATTTAGATTCTCATGAAACTGATGGTTACTGTTGGTTATGATCCTCATGTCATTGATGGCTACTGTTGATCATGATCCTCATGACACTGGAGGTTACTGTTGATTAGGATCGTCATGACACTGGTAGTTACTGTTGGTTATGATCCTCATGACACTGATGGCTTCTGTTGATTTTGATCCTCATGACACTAGTGGCTACTGTTGATTATGATCCTCATGACAATGGTGGCTTCTGTTGATTCTAATCCTCCTGACATTGGTTATTACTTTTGGTCATGATCCTCGTGGCGCTGGTGGTTACTGTTGCTTATGATCCTTATGACAATAGTGGTCAGTGTTTGTTATGATCCTCATGACACTGGTGGCAACTGTTGGTTATGATCCTCATGATACTAATGATTGCTGTTAGTTATGATCCTCATGACATTAGTGGGTACTGTTGATCATGATCTTCGTGACCCTGGAGGTTACTGTTGGTTATGATCATGACACTGATGGTTACTGTTGATTATGATCCTCATGACACTGGTGGCTACTATTGATTCTGATCCTCATGACATTGGTTATTACTTTTGGTCTTGATCCTCGTGACATTGGTGGTTACTGTTGATTATGATCCTTATGACATGGTGGTCAGTGTTTGTTATGATTCTCATGACACCGGTGGCTACTGTTGATTATGAGGCTTCTGACACGGCTACTGTTGATTATGATCCTCATGACACTGATGGCTATTGTTGATTATTATCCTTATGACACTGGTGGTTACTGTTGGATATGATCCTCATGACACTGATGGTTACTGTTGACTATGATCCCCATGACACTGGTGGTTACTGTTGATTATGATCCTTATGACTGGTGGTCATTGTTGGTTATGATCCTCTTGACACCGTTGGTTACTGTTGGTTTTGCTCCTCATGACACTGGTGGTTACTGTTGGCTATAATCCTCATGACACTGTTAGTTGCTGTTGGTTATGATCCTCATGATATTGGTGGTTACTATTGGTTATGATCCTCATGAAGCTGGTGATTACTGTTGGTTGTGATCCTCATGACATTGGTGGTTAGTTGGTCATGATCTTCACGCTGAAAGTGGTTACTGTTTTACTGTTTGTTATGATCCTCATGTCAATGGTTGTCACTGTTGGTTATGATCCTCGTGACACTATTAGTTACTGTTGTTTTTGATCCTCATGAGGCTGGTGGTTGCTTTTAGTTATGATCCTTATGACACTGATGGTTGCTCTTGGTTATGATCTTCATGACAGTGATGGTTGCTATGGTTATGATCCTCATAACACTGGTGGTTACTGTTGGTCATGATCCTCATGACACTGGTAGTGCTGATGGTTATGATGCTTATGACACTGGCGGTTACTGTT
>JAUUDW010640916.1:0-10164 GCA_032361385.1 Panulirus guttatus
CAGCGAGTCCAGCCTGTAGGCTAACCACGCTTGACGGGGAACATATAACTATAAACAAAACTGTTCCTTTGTTATTATCAATCATATTACAGACGAAATAGTAAATACTGAATACTACTGATGTTACATCTCAGACTGGAACGTAGAATACTGTAGTATGTTTGTGCCACATTAGGGGCTCTGAGAGGAAGTCATTTTAGTTAGTTATATTTATATTATATCAGACTTGTTACATGGGAGAGCCCTGTAACGGAAGACCTGGAGGTCCCTGACGAAGATATCTCCTGGAGGAGGGTAACTGCATTCTCAATTCGTGTTCTATATATATATAAATGGAGACGGGACAGTAAAGCAGAAGGCTCCTCCTCACCTACCGCTCTCTCTGTCGCATCAGTCGGCGGGAAAATATTTATGATGGAATACCGTATAGACTAGAGAGAAATATTATGAAAAGATGAATGGGAAATATTCTGTCTGATCAAACTACACGTGCTTGATACCGTGGGAAAGTTGTGTTACAGAAACTGGTTTGTAAGAATATCGCAGTTGAAATACGTACATATTACATTGTCGTTCTTGAACAATATTATTCAGTGATAGATGAATATTATTTAAGGATTTGTTCACCTGTGTTTTTAAAGTATGGTGTTAGGACTGGGTTAGGTACTGTGAGTAATTGAGACGTAAGAATGTAAACAAGATATCCAGAAATGATGCAAAATTGGTCGCGTCCTTTCACGATATTACAAAAACTAATCCGCCGGGGCATCTGTCGTTATGGTAAATTAGGCAGGACACGCGAGGGCCATCTTCAATGTAGACGTCAGGGTACAACAACTTTTTAGATGAAGGAACGGTAGACTGAAAGATGAATGTGGATTCTGCCACCCACAGCTGTCCAACCTTTCGCTTACAAATGAGAAATTTACGTTTCGAAATTTTCGTATTTTACTGAGGAAGACACTGCATGATACGAACGCCCACAACTGATCTACTGGAGCTGAAACCATGATATCACTTCAAGAGGCGACCCCTTGTTGGTAAACCAATTGAAAATTACAAAGTTAGATGCGAGATCGCCCGTACAGGGGAATGCTCCGCTATATGAAGACAACAGAGGCAACATAACGCACTTGCTGCGCTGAGTTATGCATAATCTAACTCGCCGGAAAGAGAACAGCGGAAAACACTTAGAACAGTAAATACAGAGACAAGCCACGCATCGGATTACATCCCCAAAATATGTCGTAAACAGTAAGACATCTTTTTCACCAGCATCAAACAGCGAACAAATTCCGAATCATAAATGGCCAGCAAAGCCAGGTGCAACATCTGCAGCGTCCACATAATCTTACACACACACACACACACACACTGACGGTAGAATGAGGACCCCAAAAATAGAGCAGCTTGATTTGACCCGTTGTGGAAAGGATGGGCCGGCAGCCACGCCCGAACTGGGCACAGGCCCCTCACCATGTGACAGGATTTCAACCTGTTGTCCCAGACTCATTCGGGGCGATGGGACGGGAGGAACAGGTTCTGGAGTTGGTCTGTGCTCAAAAGACCTGTTCATTTGCATAGAACTGTTCCGATCTTCCGACGATGTTGTGGAAGAGATGGTCAGGAGGATGTTGTGGAAGTGCTGGTCAGGAGGATGTTGTGGAAGTGCTTGTCAAGAGGATATTGTGGAAGTGTTGGTCTGGAGGATATTGTCGAAGTGTTGGTCAGGATGATGTTGTGGAAGTGCTGGTCAGGAAGATGTTGTGGAAGTGCTGGTCAGATGGATGTTTAGAAGTGCTGGTCAGATGGATGTTGTGAAGTTGTGGTCACATGAATGTTGTGGAATTCCTGGTCAGGTGGATGTTGTGGAATTGATCATCAGGAAGATGTTGTAGAAGTGCTGGTGAGAAGGATGTTGTGGAAGTGTTGGTCAGGAGGATGTTGTGGAAGTGCTAGTCTGGAGGATGTTGTGGAAGTGTTGGTCAGGAGGATATTGTGGAAGTGCTAGTCTGGAGGATATTGTGGAAGTGTTGGTCAGGAGGATGTTCTAGAAGTGTTGGTCAGGAGGATGTGGAAGTGCTGGTCTGGAGGATGTTGTGGAAATGTTGGTCAGGAGGATGTTATGGAAGTGCTGGTCAGTAGGATGTTGTGGAAGTTCTGGTCTGGAGTATGTTGTGGAAGTGCTGGTCATGAGGAGGATGTGGATGTGCTGGTCAGGTGGATGTTGTAGTAGTGCTGGTCAGATGGATGTTGTGAAGTGCTGGTCAGGAGGATGATATGGAAGTGCTGGTCTGGAGGATATTGTGGAAGTGCTGGTTCTGGGGGATGTTGTGGAAGTGTTGGTCAGGAGGATGTTGTGCAAGCACTGGTTAGGAAGATGCTGTGGAAGTGCTGATGAGGAGGATGTTGTTGAAGTGCTGATCAGTAGGATGTTGTGGAAGTGCTGGTCAGGTGGATGTTGTGAAGTGCTGGTCAGGAGGATATTGTGGAAGTGCTGGTGAGGAGGATGTTGTGGAAGTGCTGGTCTGGAGGATGTTGTGGAAGTGCTGGTCAGGAGGATGTTGTGGAAGTGCTGATCAGGAGGATATTGTGAAAGTGCTGGTGAGGAGGATGTTGTGGAAGTGCTGTTGAAGATGATGTTTTGGAAGTGCTAATCAGGAGGATATTGTGAAAGTGCTGGTCTGGAGGATGGCCGGAAATAATTCAGTGATTGTCCTGAGGTATTAAGAAGTCGCTGGGCTGCGTGTCACAACACGACAGTGAGAGGTTCGTTGCAGTCTAAAGTGAGACTTTGGGAGACCCAGTCTCTGTACAAGATTTTTTTCACGTGTTATTAGAATGTTGAAGTGTGAGAAAGATGATGATATTCTTGTGGATAATGTAAAGATAACTTTCTTCTGAAATGACAGACCGAGCCTAGTGCTAGAGACGTTGAAGGAAACTTCAGGGAGGAGAGCATAAATGTCAGAGGCTCACGGCTGTTCAATCTGCTGCTGGCAGAAATGAGGAATACCTGAGGAAGACCTTTGAGCTTCGCCTTCGAGAGGAAAAAAAGGACTTTTTTTTTCTGTATGCGATACACGTGCAGCATCCAGCAGCCAGGGAAGCTTGGGCTGAGAAAGAGCTGCCGGGGCAATAGACGACCCCAAGGGATGTATAAGGTGTGTACATATGAGATGATTAACAGATAATATTTGGTGGATAGAGTCTAGGCAGTGGAACTGTCCCTCGCTCGTTCGTACCACACTGGCGTTTCTCCACCTGACCCTGACTGGCCGCCGCCGCCAGTCCGACCTCATTTTTGTAAGCATCCATCCGTGCTCCTGTCACCGAGCTGACAAATGTCCACTAACTGGCTACAGTTTATCTCTGTCTTGCTGGGGCAGCACACCAAATAGGAACGCCGTCGCCGGATACCTCGGCTGTGTCGCGCGCCACATACAGGAAGCCGTGAGGAAGGCTGGTGGCTCGAACTTCATGCCAAGTGGTCAGCAGGTGTTAGGGATGTCGACGTCCGTAACTCCTGACGACTCTGTTACCTTCTCAGGAGTGTAAACAGCGTTTGGTAGCAAGTGGTGTTTTGGCTGTGGCTGGGGCGGGTTCATGCGAGGTGGGGACGTCCGCTCATGCTGACACTCAGAAACGCTCGAGTTCCGCAGGCTTCAGGGAAATATACTTCAATATTACACGTCTCAAGACGTCTTAGCAAAAACATGGGATGTTGTGCTTGTGAAGAATGTGATTGTGGAGGCAGCTTTTTCGTGGCATCTCACCGTCGTATTTCTACGTCCCCGCCAGATTCAAGAACTCCAAGAATTCTCCAGGCTTACTAGAGGCAATTTCCAAGTTTGCCAGCTACTCTGATACACAGGAAGATGTTTTTGAGACACGAACTATTATGTACTATGGCAATAGATGTTTATAACAGTAGACACGAACATATTATGTACTGTGACAACAGATATGTACAATAGTAGACATGAACTGTTTTATACTATGATGATTAATATTATAATAATATGAGATACGAAATGTTATGTAATATGGCGGCATATGTTTGTGATAGTAAACACGAACTATTCTGCGTTCTGGCAACAGATATTTCAACAGTAGGTGCTCTCAGTAATACCAGAAGCGGGCAAGGCTTCACCTTTAATGATAGGATATAATTAACCTGTTGGGAAGGAATCAAGAAATGAGTAGGAGTGAAGTGAGGAGGGCGAGGCTCTTAGGACGGTATGAGAGGTTCCAGGAAGACGTGAGGTGCATGAGTAAGGGATGAGGAGGGTCTGACTAAAGGGTAATGAGCTGAGTTTGGGTTGAAGGGAGTGGGTAAGGGTTCAGGGGCCTCAGTAAGGGTTAATGGAACTGACTAAAGGTTGGGGGTGAGGGGTCTGAGTAAAGGTTTAAGGCGCCTGAGTAAGAGCGGATTGAGTAAGGGTTAAGGCGCTTGAGTAATAGTTGAGGGACTGGAATAGGTAGCGAGTGCTGAGAAAATAGGTGTTGGTCTAAGAAATGGGGAATCGGAACCGAGAAGCCAGTGAAGGTCTTAATAATAATGGGTATAGAGGGAGCTAATGGCACTCTGGGCCAGGGTCTCTGGGAAAGGGCTCAAGTGTTTCCAGAAGGGACGAAGGGCGTGAAGGAAAGAGGGAGGACTTCTGGTAAGGAGACAGAGGGCTCTTGAAGGTATAGAACTGGTTGAAGGTTCTCATATGGGCTTCGGAGAACGAGAGAAAGGATGTCGAACCTGCCGTTTAAAGACTCGCGTTCGGATTGGTGCACAAGCTCACACACTGACACACACTCCCTCACACAGACGCCAACATCTTTACACCAAGAGCAGACACCTTAACAGACAATCACATGCACCTTAACAAATTACAGCCACTGGTACCTGACAAGCTCTCAAGTAATTAAACTTAGACAAACACATCCCAAAGCGCACAATACTTGACAAACACACCATACCGAAGCTGGACAAATAAACAACGTCTTGCAATTACAAAAACACCGTGAAACGTAACTAGGCAGACATAGCAACAACTCTGTCCTAAACACAGAGCGCTACAAGCCTAAACAAGCAAACAACAGCAGAGACCTTAAGAAACGCGCATAACAACACCTGCAGACAAGCAAAGTGGATGTGAACACGGAAGAGGCAGACAAGGTAAACGAGTAGCTCCTCGCTGTTACTGCTGTGTCGGGGGGGAAGGGCTGCTGTTATTGTCTACACACACAGCCTTCACAGTTCCCCCTACGCTTGCTGTGCCGGGGAAGGGCTGCTGTTATTGTCTCAGCATTTAACCTTCACAGCACCCCTCCCTCTCCCCCTTGCCTACTGTATTGGAAGAAGTGCTGCTGTTATTGTCTGAGCTGACAGCATTCGCAATCTTCCACGTCTGCTGTTTCATACTGTCTTATTACGCTTATCTTTATTCACTCTTCCTGGAAGCTATGGGATTTCTCTCTCTCTCTCTCTCTCTCTCTCTCTCTCTCTCTCTCTCTCTCTAACCTTTCGTCGGCTTTAGTTTTGTCTTTTACTTCCGGTGTGTCGTTGCTTGTTCCTCTTATATTATCTGTTCATTAACGCATATAGCGTAGGCTTCGGAGGTCTTCTACCTCCCACAGCTCGGGCTGGGTCCGAGGTGCTTAGCTGGGTCGTTGGTCGATCAAGATGTTGGATAATGCGGCCTGGCGCAGGTCCACGCAATCGCTGCAGCCTGGTTAAGTCTGGTAGAACCTTTTGTAAGTACTTAACCGGATCCTTCTTCAGTCTCTACGCCGTATATCTTGTGGGGTTTCTGATGGCTTCTGGCATTATGTTCAGTAGTCTTAGGCCCTGGATATTCAAGGTATTTCACAGCCAGCACTACGGTGCCTGTCATGTTGTCTTCTTTAGCCCAGGTTACTGTCTTTTCTTTTTGCCTCACACACACACACACATGGTTTGCTGGCATTCAGTCCACAAACACGCACTCTCCCTATCTTACACATAACACTCGATGATATGTATCTCAAACGACTTTTTTTTTCCTCAACTTTAGATTTTCTTGCGGTGAGCGGTACGCGCTAGCCCTTCCTGATGGCAAAATCTCAGCTTAGGCAAACGAAGTTCAAGAGATGGGGGCCCCACGGGTGTAGAACTCTCTCCCTGTACTTTATGGGGAGATGATTACATATGACGGGGCCCCAGGACTGTGGAACTCCCTCCTCGTACATTCCACAAGTGGGTAATTACACTGAGGAACTGACATTCCCCACGACGGTAGGAAGGAACCTGTCCATGATATAGTTGATGAGTGACCGTCAATTGTCATTCGTTGCCCTTCGGGTGGCCTGCGCGCCGCATAGGAAGGTATGGCAAGGTTGCCCTAGGAGCTGTGGTCACTACCATTTGTCTTGGTCATGGAGACACCTGGCGGTGATCTTAGCAACTGCTGGTGAATACATGACATGCTGACTGCTCGTAGTACAACTGGTTCGTGTCAGTGGTATTGGAGAATGGGCAACTGAGTATTGAGAGCTTCCTACTGAGGTGAAGCGCGAGGCGGGTTTGGTACGGCAGAACCGTTAACATTATTGCTAATCGTTACTGTATGTGTGGGACACAAGCAACAGAATTTTACGACACGCATTCATGTCACATTGTGAGATAGTTACACGATAGACCTCCCTGGCGTCACCCGTAATGGGATGTGACGGCAAATGCCCACAGTAGTTGCAGGGGTAAGGGGAGGCGTTCTGTGAAGGGTGTTTGATAGAAATCCTTGATTACATTTCCTCGCTATTAAAAGAATTACATTCAGCACTCGTTTCCGCATGTTTTTGGTAATACCGGTCAGAATGATACAACATAACCTCATGTAAATCCCGCCAGTGTTGAGGTGCCTGCAGCCTCCAGGAGTGTGTCGTGTCGGTAGCGGGGAGGTTGTAGTAAGGCTGTCTGGTGGCTACGTCACTACCTGCTCATCCCAGGGCCGCGGCGGGGTGCGGGGTCGCAGCCAGCACCTCTCCCACAACCCTCGCTTATCTAAACTGGCGCATTCCAAGTGCTTTGTATCGGGCGGTGTTTACAGCCAGGTGTCCCAGCCGGCCGGGGCCAGCACCCCTGACATAAACAAACACTTCACGTGACGGTACGCGAAGGAACACGTGATGTGGGGCTATGCGATAGTAAGGTGACACGGGCGAGAGGTAGTGAGGTAGCAGGGGCCAGTAAAGGGCAGGCGTGCAAGCCAGGTGGAGTTGGAAAGGCCAGGGTTGTCGGGAGTTGGGACGAGCGGGTGACATTGGATCCCCTTCTCTCCATGGACACTCGGACCCAAACCTCCGTACCACGGGCAGTAGAGTTACTTACCTCTATGCAACATATTTAAGCAGTATGGTCCAGTTCTGCGTCTGTAAAATGTGGATATTCCATCACCATGAATAGTGTGAGGGAAGCAGGAGGGGGTGATGAACGGTAGTGTGAGTGCAGGAGGCAGGAACAGGATGATTGGTTTCATGGTGATCCAGGTGGCGGAGTTCCGCATGCATCTTGCCTGCCGCCTGCACACCTCTGGCTCCTCGTATGGCCAGGCTGCTGGCACTGTTTACCCCTTGAACGTTGCCCCTTCCTCCCACTGGGGTCGCTGCCGGATATTAATACTTTTGAAAACAAAATTTTCGTGGAATATTGCGTGTCATATCTGCTTGGCGTTGTATCTAAAGACAGAATTGCTAGCCTCGCTGACGTAGGTATAGATGATAAAGTGCACCATCGCTAGACGTGGTAGATGTTAGCTAAGAATAAATTACGTCCAGTGATCCGGCTTGAGCAGAGTTAGCTCATCAGTTGTCAAGGTGGACGGAAACGTAGCATTTTTACCGTACCGGTCTGGCCCGGGATTATGACTGACTGGCCTTCGCTGGTCGTCTGTACAGCCGGTCGCCCGTCCCTGACCGCATGCCACCCTCCCTATGTGGGTTTCATTCGTATGTTGCACAAATGACAGGCAACATGGGACATCATTATTCTCGTCAAACAGTGTTCACTTCCTCGAATCAAGTAAACATCAACTTCTTTTTTTCTTGTGGTTAAATTTTGATATTTGTACTCCAGTTGGTAAAAGACAAAGATGGCCACCATTATGTCATTGTATACCTGATGGAGAAATCTTTCAAAATGGAACATATCCAAATAAAAGCTCATTACTGTATCACAGAAATCCATACTGCTGTTTTGGCGCGGCAGTTACGTCCACACTAATAAAAAGACATGTAAGTCTGTATAGTATACCGAAAGCTGACCCCCATGTACACTCCACTTGTCCATTTAAGATTTCTGTTATTGATGCTGTTTGAGTAGGGTAAGTTCTATGTGAATTTGAATCATGAAGTATGACTGTGATACGCACGGCCATACATACCAGCTGACACCTGGGTAAAAAAGGCAAATGAATTCCCATACATTACGGCCAGAGAGTATTGCCTTTTCCACGGAACGTAACACCTTTCCAATAATCTGGATCTGTTTGTGAGAAGAAGCAGATTAACGGGGGATAAACACCATCACTCTTTGTTAGCAGCATTAGTCGTTTAGCTTAGAAGATCTCACACGGTATGTAGATTGATCCCAAAAATGATCTACGTATATTCATGTTGTTATAGCGCATGTGTGTAGTTTGTAGATAGATTAGAAATAGGTAAGGAGTGATTAATGACAAGGGGAAAATGTCTCCATATTTACTGGGTTACTCTGTTACTAACAGAGCTAGGTGTGTAGGTTGTCCACACACTTTATGCATTCAAGTAATGAAATTTTGAGTGCACGAAGGCTGCGTGCCTTTATCCAGTGTGCTCCAGGATGCCCATAATTTGTCTTTGACCCCTTGAGCACGATGATACTGTGGCACGGCCCTTGAGTACAGGGATGCGATCTTTGGGTAAAAAAACGACAAAGCCTTTCACCTGATCCTTAAGAGTCAGATCAAAAACTTTACCATCATAACCAAAGATCGGAACGTCGTGCTTGAGGGTCGTTTTGACGTGCTGAAGGATCTGATTGGTGCTAAAGGATCGTACCATCGTACTCAAGGATCTTATTCTCATGCTCAAGGGTCGTACTGTCATGCTTAAGAAGTTAACCGTCGTGCTCGAGAGTCGTACCGTCATGCACAAGTACTTTATCGTCGTGCTAAAGAATCTTATTGTCGTGCTGAAGGGTACTAAAGACGTTCAACATGCCACAGTGCTGAGTCAGCACAACCCGAGTATGAAGGAGACCACTGAGTACACGGCTGAGTACGGTACCTGACAACTAAGGGAGAAAGATACTCAGTTGGCAGTATAAAGGGACGTCTGGCTGACGGACTCAGAAGGAATGGCTCACGTAACCGACGGATGTCCTGGATGCATCAGAATTTCTTCCCTGATGTAACTGAGGACTCTGAACATACGAACCAGTACGAAGATGATAGGGTACGATTACGTAGTTGACTTCACGCTGCGCTCCACGCGGGAGGAGGGCAATTTGGGCTCCGTGTGGATCCTCGACGACGCTGAACTCCTTTTCCGTCTGCTGATGATGACACAGCCCCGTCAAAGGTGACCTTCTGCTCGCAGTATTACTTCTGTTTTAATGGTGTCCTTGGATGAAAGGGAAAACGAAAAGTATCAAGAAAAGATTGAGGAAGATATTAGTTCAAGTTCCACATGTGTTTGAGGACTAGACTCGCAAAGGGGTAAGGTTATAGGAAAAGGGAGAGAAAAAATGAAGCTACTAACCCTGCTTCGCCGTTTAAGAAAAAAAGGAGGTATCATAAAGGTCAGTCCTCGTATGGCTGCTCTCCACGCACGAACTATGGGAAGCATCACACAATCGCGTGGTGTGGTCCAAGTATTAGTGGCTGGGACACATACACATGCCTCAGGAGAGCAGTGGTCGAAATGATACCTGTAGGACGTAGACAGGGCAGCAGCATCGCAGCGGACAAAAGAATAGATGGTTGAGAAGAGATGGTAGCAGGAGAGTTGACAAGGCGGAAGTGCTTTTGATTTCACTATAGCCAAGAGGGAGTTGAAGGAAGAGCTACCCCGATTTTAAAAGCGATACTCTTTACTGGTAAAAATAAGACCTCTCTAGATCCTTTTCCACTCTATATCGTCCAAAAGGACGTA
>JAUUDW010640927.1:0-26946 GCA_032361385.1 Panulirus guttatus
AGTTTCCCGAATAACAAACCAACCAGGTTGCACAAAACGTAAGAGACATAGATCTGCAGAATCAAACAGCCTAGTCGGGCAGGCTCTCACCAAGAAAACTTGATTGCAAATTGAGCTCTTGGGTGAGAGACGTCCTCCAAAACCAGCGCTGAATAAGGTAAAGTTAGCTGGTTCCCTCACTGTCACACAAGCCAACGCGATCTTCCACTCAGCAAGATAAAGCCAAGCTTCACCTCCCTCCATATATTCAACACTAACTCCAGATCCTGCCTCAACTTCTATATCAAGAGCAACGAAACTCCTTTAACTACCTAGTATACCACGAGCAACTTCGTCATCCAGATAACTACTGCACCAACAGTAGCTTCACACCCTCTAACTACCTACCTTGTCAACATTATCTTCATAATTCCTAAATATCAACCATACCAACATTAACTACACGACCTCTAACTACCTACCGCACCAGCAGTAACTTCAATGGTCGTAACTAACTACTGCACCAACATCAACTTCACGCTCCTTAACTTCTTGCCTTACTGATAATAACTTCAGGACCCCTAACTACCTACCGCAACTTCTACACCCCTCCAGGCTGAGGCTCCGGCTATCAATAGCAGTACAAAGCGATAAGTCAGGCGTCTGTCCATCACTTGCCGTAATTAACAGCGTCTACAAGAGACACAGGTTCAACCTTCATCATAAGTATTAACTGGTAGATAGAACTGATGCTCTCCTGTGCAAGCTCTAGAGGAATGATCTTGTATTGTAACGTATATGAAAATCACGAGAGAGAGAGAGAGAGAGAGAGAGAGAGAGAGAGAGAGAGAGAGAGAGAGAGTAGATGCGTGCGTCCAGGTAAAGACAATCGAAGTCCAGAGGGGAAACTGACAAGACTAAAGACTAAGACTAAGACGCGGAACCCATCTTTAGTGGGATGTGGGTGCCGACCAGGTTGGGTGGGGCCTCAATCATGGCCCCAGCAAGACTAGGACTTTTTCCCCAGCAGGGAGCTCGTGTCGTGGTCTGGTCACATGGCTCCCTCCACGCCAAGGTGGCCCCAGAATTCCTGCAACGTGCCGGGCGGCTGCAAGGGCACCACCAGCGAGTCGCAGGTGACGTCCTCTCCCCAGGCGTAGAACTGGGACTCCTGGCGAAGGTGGACCAGCGTGGAGGTGCAGGTCGAGAGGGCGCGGACGATGCAGTCCACGCCGCACGCACACCGCCTCCCCTGCAACGTCTCCGAAACGATCACCAGCTGCGGCTGGTACGCGCCTTTCCCAATCAAGTCCGCAACGGCACAGTTGGTCTGCTGGTTATGCTGGGTGGCTGTCCACGAGGTGTAGCGGGAGAGGACACCTGACACCGCGGAACACATGTTCGAGATGAAGTCACACTCCCTCAGCAGCTCCAGCCATGACACCATGTCCCGATCTTCCGACAACGATTTGAAGTAGAGGTTGGCGATTTCTTTGGCGTCTTCCAGGCTGTGTCTGTTGTAGACGAGGGCGCCGGCGGCGTGTGGAAGCACGTATCTGAACCTCCCGACCTCAGGTAGGCTGTATTTATCCAGCTTCTCGCGCCGACGCAGCAGAGATGAGACTCTAGTACGAGACAGCCTCTGGCTGGTCAGGAAAAATCCGCACAGGACATCAGCAACCGAAGGATGGGGGAGATTCCCCAGCCGCTTTCCATCGGCTTGCTCCCTCGTCACGACCAGCGGACTAAAGCTACTGCAAAACATCGGGTCCTGTAAGAGACGGTGACCGGGCTCAAGCAGCACCAGGTCATCTTGTGGCCACCTCTGCCGGGTGAGGTGACTCCACGCGGCCCTGTACAACTCTTCCGTGCAGCGCTCCGCTCTCGCCCTGGCAGCAGCTCTGTCGCCCCCAATCGCCTTCGTCAAGGTGAACTGACACGCCGTGACTGTTTGAGAGAACAGGCGAGAGAGAGTGGTCGACAGCAGGGCATGTCCCGGGTCAATGTGCCACAGGTACAGGAGATAAGCAACAGGCAGGGGGTACAACAGAGCATTGGTCGTCTTCAGGGAACACATTAGTTCGGCGAACTCGTTCACTTTAACTTCGGCAGCAGAATCATCCTTCTCAGACAGAGACACGAGTTGAGACGAGTAAGACTTAATGGCCTCGGGAGTCATGGGGCACAGCTCAGTCCGAAAACAGCTCAGGTTGTGGTCTTTGGCCATTTCCACAAAGTTACTTTCGGTTCCGGAACGGGCCGTGATAACGATTCTATTTCCTCTAAGACTGGCGAAAATATCGCTCAAAACCTTACTACCTACAGGGGTGGGAGTTCCGACGTCCACGAGAAAGAGAATCGCGGCCGTTCTGAGCACGTCGTGAATGTCTAAGTCTGGGAAGTCGTTGAGCGTGACGAAGAAGACGTGCTCCCTCAGGTACTGGCTCCAGGAACCAGAGGCTGCTATGTTACTCATCGTGCAGTACACGACCAGATCAAACTCGTGGAGCTTCGAGCGCAGGAGGCACTCTTTGGATTTCCACAGATGCAAGAGGTAGTGACAAAGGCAAGACTTCCCACTGCCTTTCGGGCCAGAAAGAACCACCACGGACGGGTTTTCCTCGCCAGTTCCGAGTATGTCAGTGATGTCGACAGTCTCCTCGGTGTGGCACACTTTCACGCGCGAGTAGAGCTGGTTCACTCCCTTCATCACGTAACGTTTCCTCATCAGCCACTCCCCTAAGTCCGGCACCTTCAAGTTCGAAGCATGGGCCGCCACTTCCTGCCTCGACTCCGTCAGCAGCCTGCCGAATCTGGCCTCTCTCACCAGCTGCACAATTCGCTGTCCCTCAAGCTGAGCTTCCTCGTCCAGTTCCATCAGCCTTATCGTCTCGATGTCGTTGGATATGCTGTGTACGACGCAGCTCTCATCCTCCTGCAGAGCCTTGTAGTCCCTTCGGAGCCTCTTCAACTCCCTGGAGACTCCTTTTGTCACAGCCTGCCTTTCGTTTAGAATATCCTGTTTCGCAATGGCATCCTGTTCGGCAGAAACATTCGAGTCTAACCTGTTTCGCACCTCTTTCTTGGTTACGATGACGGAGTCGTAAGTGTTCCTCAACAGCTTCTCCAGCATGCCGTCGATCTCCCTCTCACTGCTGCTGTCTTGGCTCTCGATTGCCGCCAACTCTTTCATGACGCTCAACAAGAGACTGTCGCCGGCGTCTTGGGAGCCGTCCTGGCTGTCGAGAACGCAGCCACGCCCATGCAGTTCGTCGGCCAATGAGAAGTTCCCAGAATCGGCGTGGTCTGTGACGTGGGGCGCAGCACTGTTGTCAGTGGTTCCAAGGGAGTGGTTATGCCCCGCCCCAGCGCAAATGTCCGTGCTGGCAACCGAGTCCGCTTCCTCCTGCTCTTTGCTTTGTGATCGGGAGTAAACCTTGAAAACCTTGTTGTTCTTCAGCTTGGCCTCTTTCAGGTCCCTCTCCGCGTCCTGGAGTTCCTCTCGCGTCTTGAACACCTTGTCGAGGTGGTCTTCGTAGTCCTTTTGCGCGCGTCTGAGCCTCTGCTTCGAGATGCGTAGCTTATCCGCAGTCTCCCTGATGTGCTTGGCAGCCACGTCCTTGCAGCACTGGAAGACGATCGACATCAGCTCGCCCAGCGTGTTACTGAGATCCCGAAGTCTCAGGGTGAGGTACTCGTCGTCGAACTCCAAGTCGCGGAAGCAGACGACGAAGGAGAGACGCTGCAGCCGTTCGACCAGACGCCGGACTCTGCCTGAATGCCGTGAAAAGACCTCGGTGAGCAGCAGG
Source organism: Panulirus guttatus (assembly GCA_032361385.1). Classification (NCBI taxonomy): domain Eukaryota; kingdom Metazoa; phylum Arthropoda; class Malacostraca; order Decapoda; family Palinuridae; genus Panulirus; species Panulirus guttatus. The sequence continues at coordinate 3,789 of JAUUDW010640927.1, forward strand.
GAAAGCACCCTCTCGGGCAGCTGCTTCGGGTCGAGCTCGGAATTCGGCAAAGCGTCTTGGTCTGGGTCGGGAATGTGGAAGTTGCCGAGCGCGCAACCGTTGGGAGCCTTCTTCAGTGCCTGTCTGGCTTCCACGATAACGCTCGAGAGCGTCACCTCTTGTACAATCACGCCCACGTCCTCTGCTGGTGAACCAGCGCTGCTACACGTCGCTTCTGACGGCGCAGTACATGCGGCCTCCTGTCTTATTAATGAAGCACTGTCGGCTCTTTGTTCTGGTAGCGTCAAACTGTCGACCACGTTTTCTGTTGATTGTGCAGCGCTGTCTATGTTTTGTGATGATGAAACGGTCATCTTCACCACGTGCACTGGTGATAATACACTGTCAACCGTTTCCGTTGATGGTAACACACTGTAAGCCCTTTCTGTTGATGGCAAAACATTGTTAGCCTTTTCTATTGGTGGTGGAACATTGTCAACCCTTTCTGTTGATGGTAAAACACTATCCACCCTTTCCGTTGACGGCAAAACACTGTTAGCCCTTTCTGTTGACGGTAAAATACTGTCAACCCTTTCTGTTGATGGTAAAACACTGTCAGCCCTTTCTGTTGAAAGCAAAACACTGTCAACCCTTTCTGTTGACGGCAAAACACTGTCAACCCTTTCTGTTGACGGCAAAATACTGTCAGCCCTTTCTGTTGACGGTGAAACACTGCCAACCCTTTCTGTTGACAGTAAAACACTGCCATCCCTTTCTGTTGATGGCAAAACACTGTCAACCCTATCTGTTGACGGCAAAACATTGCCAGCCCTTTCTATTGATGTTAAAACACTATCAACCCTTTCTGTCGACGTCAAAACACTGTCAACACTTTCTGTTGATGGTAAAACACTGTCAACCCTTTCTACTGACGGCAAAACACTATCAACCTTTTCTGTTAACGGTAAAACACTGCCAACCCTTTCCGATGACGGTAAAACACTGTCAACCCTTTCTGTTGATGGTAAAACACTGCCAACCCTTTCTGTTGATGGCACAACACTGTCAACCCTTTCTGTTGACGGTAAAACACTGCCAACCCTTTTTGTTGACGGTAAAACAACGTCTGACGCTTGTTGTGGCTGTGCAACCCCTGCGGCCTCTGGTTTACCATGGTCTACGCTTTCTTCTGATGCAGTAATTAGGTTGGCTCGTTGCTGCGATGGTGCAATCTGGACAGCCTTTGCTGCTGATAGAGCAACAGGGACGGTGGACTCGTTTGTCGATGGTGCAATGCGGGCGACATTTTGCCTTGATGCTGAGACAGAGAGGGCCTCTTGTTCTGATGGTGCAGCATAGAAGGTAGCTTGTTCTGATGGTGCAGCATGAGTGGGAGCTTGTTCTGATGGTGCAGAATTAGTGGCAGCTTGTTCTGATGGTGCAGAACTGGTGGCAGCTTGTTCTGATGGTGCAGAATGAGTGGGGGCTTGTTCTGATGGTGCAGAATGAGTGGGGGCTTGTTCTGATGGTGCAGAATAGGAGGTAGCTTGTTCTGATGGTACAGGATTACTGGCACGTTGCTCTGATGGTGCAGAATTAGTGGCACGTCGTTCTGATGGTGCAGAACTGGTGGCAGCTTGTTCTGATGGTGCAGAACGAGCGGCAGCTTGTTCTGGTGGTGCAGAACTGGTGGCAGCTTGTTCTGATTGTGCAGAATTAGTGGCACCTTGTTCTGATGGTGCATGACTGGTGTCTACTTCCTCTGACGGCACAAGTTGGATTTCTTGCCCTGATACCGCAACGTAGTCGGCCTCTTTTCCTGACGATGCACCAATGACTGTCTCTCGTGTCGATGGCGTGGTAAGGGCAACAACCTCTTGTACCGACGGCGCAAGACAGCAGCCCTCTTTCCCAGAGGGAGCAACGTGATCGGTGGCTTGAGTTGATGGCGCAGCGCTGGCAATCTCTTCCCCTGGTGGTGAAGGACACAGTACAGCCTTCCGCCCCGATGGTGCAACACGGACGCCTTCCAGGTCTGACGGCGCAACAGGACTGCAGCCTCCTGGGGAGGGGCAGTGTTCGGGTATCGGCGCGACCGCAGATTTCGCCACGAGGACGGGAGCCTGCGGCTGATGATCTGGATCGTCCGAGACCTCGCTTGGGGAGTCCGGTGCCGCGTGAGGGACGCGGTCGGCCTCCATCAGGGACAGCCGCCTTCCGGAGACGTCCGCCCCCGCGGCTCTCCTCCGCGACGGGCGTTTCTTCCGCGTGCTCCTCCTGGCTGACTTGATCAGGTGGCAGCCTCCGTAGACGAGCGCCGCGCCCTCGCGCGGACGCTCTGGTTCCTCGGGGACACCGCGCGCAGCGGCGACGCCGGCGGGGGAACCGGGAGCGCCCGAGTCGAAGGGCTTGCGCGCGACGCGGCTCCCACCGACGGCGTCTAAGGACCCTAGCTGTGCCTCGCACAGCAAGCTGGCTACGTCCTCTCTCCTCCAACCCAGAGCGTGAACGCAGAAGTCCTGCAGCGTCTCGTAACTCCTCCCGCGTCCCCAAGCCTGGTACAGCAGACTGAAGGCCTCCTCGTAGCATCGTCTGCTGCCCCTGTTCACGGCCAGCGTGAACTTGACCAGGTTCTGCTCAAAATCGCCGCCCAAGTCTGTCTCGGCCATGATGATCGTGTGACGAAATATATTTCTTTTTTAAACTGGCACTTCTTTGACAGTTCCAACGTTTCACGGTTCACACATGACCCTCCTCATAAAAGCGAAGTCGTCAGCACTAGCGCGCAAACGTCATTCACAGAGAGCCTCGACAAGCGAACGGCTTGAATGTGTGGCAGTACTTCTTCCACAGGACCGGGGCAGTCCGGCAGAGCGACCACCCTATCCTCACACACTGGAAGACACACAACTGGTAGACCCAAAAACGTGAGCGAGCGAGCGAGCGAGCGCGCACACACACACACACACACACACCCACACACTCGCAACCACATTACCGGAAAAGCGTCACCACACCACAGGATACTGGTCCTCATGAGTGAGAGATATGGAGATTAATCATACGCATGATAGTGGACTATATACATACTGTACATACACAGACGAACAAATAGACAACTGCATGAACATAAAACGGACATGCATACACACACTCAAACAACAGTATGGAGGTAAACACAGACACACACACACACTGAGTCACGTCATCACAACATGACTTACATTAAGCATATTACGATCTTAACAGTTGGTGACACTCCCTCAAGTCTAGGGAAATACCAAGCCAGGAAAGGATCTGCTTTAACAGATAACCTTCTCTGTATTTACTAGGGTACGACTCAGGCAGTGTTCTTCAGTTGGGAGAGTATATCTCTATGTCTATATATGTACTCGTATGTGTATGTGTGTGTGTGTATATATATATACATATATACAGAGGAAGGTTGGTCCACTTAGTTCATCCCCTGTGGGCGTCAAGTTAAGCAGACGACACGACATGCCACTCAGCCAACACCCCACCCAGCCGAGGTATTTAAATCATAAACTCTCCCGTCGAGACAGCGGTGTCTCCTCACGCTGACCTTGTGCACTGTGCGTCAAGGGAAATACCATGACGAAGAGGCAGGTGGGTTCTCCTCCTGCTGCTGCTCGCGTCACTCACGAACACCTGTGGCAACCGGTCAAAACCCCTGCCGGGTTTGTGCCGCAAGAGCGACGTCCCACAAAACCCCGAGCGTTCAGTGCAACTGGCGATGATGATGATAATGTCGACAGAGACATGAAATGTCCTCGCTCTTCCGAGTCGTGGGTGAGGGACGGGACGTGGGACATGAGCTCCTGGATTTGATAGGTAGAGGCTGTGGGGGGTGGCCAGGGTTGCGGTCGGAGTGATTAGGGATTATTAGGGATTACTTATCGCGATTTCGCCCGAACGTGAATGCGGTTTAGTGGCGTCTTCCCACGAGAGCAAGTGGCATTTTGCGGGATGACACAGGGAACTGTACCGAGTCTCAGCTGCTGCTGTTATGTCGACTACTGCTGCTGTGTACGCTGTGCTGCGGCTGTACAGTCAGCTGCTGTTCCCGCTGTTGTGATGTCTCCGTCCACTCAGATCAGCAGTGTCCCGACTCCCTCGCTGAGGACTGGAGGAGGAAGGGGAAGCGGCATTATCTCCCCGCTGATAATACAGGAGGGAAATACCACACCACCACTACCACCATCATGTAACAGCGCCGTATGAACAGCGAATGGCATTACTGACCGTCACGCCATGCAGAAACCGTCACACGAGTAAGGTCTCTCCACGAGGATGACATTAACGCCATCGGTTTTAAAAAAACACACACCACATCCGTTTGTCTTTCCTGACGGTGCCGTCCACAACCCACGCCTCTCATGAAACTGACTTACTTCGTCTTCAGGCACTCAGAACACATACCGCCTTGCTACAACTTCCTGCTCCCGCTCCTCGTACAATCCCAAGGCACGAAATATTCCCTCAAGGATCGAGATAACGCACTGCCACTCAAAAAAGTATAATGGGGAAAAAGAAGAAGAATAAAAGGGCTAACTTACGATCACGGTGTTTCGTGTCGAGTAATGGCCGGCAGTAGGGTAGAGGTAGCTCTTCCTGGGCACCTCCTCAGCTTCGACAGGTACTTCCTCGCCTACGAACGCAACTCTCCCTCCTCGGTCTTTTTACGATCGTTTTCTTAATCTCAGGATTTCCAAGCGACCGCTAAAAATGATGAGCGTTTCTGGTCATCGCCTCACTTTCTAAGACGTGGATTATCCACGGGACAAAATACCGATCGAGTCAACGGGTTATAATATCAAGACTCGTCCTCAGAAATGTCTCATAACACAGCACGCGAAGAAACCTCAGCCCGACACGTGCACGGGCGTCGGGTGAAGGCGATCCTTGATCTGCTGCAGCGCGAGGGACGAGAGGCGGCTGCGGGCGAGGTTGACCTCGTGGCAGCGGCGCCCCAGGCCCCTGGCGACGACCACCGCCCACTCCAGGGAGTCGTCGGTGATGCCGTACAGCGAGAGGCAGACGGAGGCGGAGGCAGGGCACTGTAGGGGAGGCAGGGCTTGAGCGGGTGTGGTGGTGGTTGCGGCCGGCAGGTCTAAGTACAGGTGCAGCGTTCGTAGGGCCTGGCACGACTTCACGCTCTCGCTCAGGGCGACGAAGGCATCCAGGGAGGAGATGTGGACGTGCATGGTGCGCAGGCGCTTCATGGAACCGAGGGCGAGTGCCCCTTCCGGTCCCAGCTTACCCCACAGCTCTGTGACGCTGCTGGATTTACGGAGGGCCTTCAGGAGTGCGTCCTGCTCCCGCGCCTCACTCATGCTCCGTAGTCCTGGAGGAGGAGGTACCACGACATCAATGTCCGGCCGAGATAACAGCATATCAATGACCTCCTCGGGAGCCTCGGTCGTTATGGTGACTGAACGAGGCAGGTACACTCCGTGGGCCACGAGCCGAGGCACGGCACCGGCGTCGCTGTAGGATCCGCGACGGGGCGCCTTCCAGGTGTGGCTCCTTGCCAACGCGTCCGAAACGGCTCGCTTCAGTTCCTGCGACCACGCCCCCTCCCTCAGGAGGCCTTCCCATGTACCGTAGTCTTCTGCTTGGACACCGGCACACCTCACTAACCTCACTAGGTAAGTCGCTGTGGCGGCTCTTAAGGGATGCCTTCTTGACGAGAATCCACAGAGATATTTAAGCACGTTCAAGTACTTATCACCATCGAGTCTCTCGACAAGCGAGAGGGGTAAAACATCCGGCAGGTCAGGCTTGAAGCAGAGGTGTTTAGCTCTTTCGTGGCTTAGCATTACCGTGATGTCGCGGGCGTGCAACACGTCAATCAAACTGGGATGGAGGAACCTGTGCTGGGGCTTAGTTTGGTCAGTCTGACCGGAGCATATCAGTAATGGGAAGAGGCTGTCTCCGTAAGCGTCAGATACACTGAGGTCTTCTCTCGTGTCCCTCCTCGCGTCTGGTACCGACGCGGATCCATTCCTGAATATCCTTGAAGCCGCGTTAAATACTTCGTTCATTGTCTCCTTACTCTTCCTGCTTATCTCCTTTTTCTCAGCGACGCACAATACCCGCATCTTGGCGCGCAGCTCAGACTCGCAGAAGGCGATCACCTCCTCGAACAAATGCGACACGGTCCGCACGTCATTCAGCCTCCTGGGTTCCTCCAGCCAGAGCATCATCATGTAAGCTAACGGCAGAGGATACAGCAGCTCCTCTTCTCTCTTCTCCGACAGGAGCTTCTCCATGAACTTGTTCACAGTGTTCTCGATGACACCTAACTTGTCAGAAGCGTATCCGCGGTGCGGACGACTTACGGGCCCGCCACCGACATTTATATGACCACAGGTACTGACGGATGGTACAACTGGATGTTTCCCGAACTTGTCCGTCCCCGTTGAATGTTCCGGCGTGTGTAAAACCCCGAGGAAATCAAGGCACAGGGCCTTCAGTTGAGATCCTGCCAGTGGGAGTATGTCAGCAACCACAGGTTGTTTGAGTTTGAGATTCCTGAAGACCTGCAGTATTTCCTTCGTCTTCTCCGGTCGTACCGTTATGATCACCGTGCTCCTCCTCCCAGCAGCTGTGATCAGTTCCTCGACGGCTTGGGCGACGCCTCCTGCGGGCCCGGACGTCGTGATGTCTATGAAGAACAAGGTCCTCAACTGCTGAAGAGCGTCTAGGACCCCCGAGTCTTCCAGACCAGCTAGGGCCCTTGGGAAGACGTTTGATCTCACGTGGTGAAGAACAGAGCCCGAGCGAACGTTCCCTGACGTTAGAGGTAGGAACAGTTGGAATTCTGACAAACATCTCGCCGACGGGGAACCAGCGCGCCACTTGTTGAACAAATACTGACGCAGGCACGTTTTGCCACACCCCATCGGGCCGGAGATGACGATCACTCGCGGCATCTGGAGGTTGAAGAGATCGTCCACTGTGGTTATTTCGTTCGTGTCGTGTCTCCTGATGAGCGAATACACCTTTTCCACGTTCACGGTGGTGGCCCTTCTGGCTAGGAGCCATCTGCTGGCGTCGTACATGCCAGCGTCGCCCCACGCGATGTGCGACGACAGTTCGGACCTGCCCACCACCTTCAGTCGCTCCGTCCGCTCTTGCCGAAGGCTGGCGAGTGTCTCGTGCCAGTCTCGGAGGTCTTGTTCGCTGACGTTCGTCCCACCGATGTAGTTCAGCTCTTCTATGATATCATACAAACTACCCATGTGGATCAAGTTCACGTACAGTTCCTTGATCCCATCGATTCGTGCCGTTAATTCCAGGTTTCGTTCTCTGTAAACGTCCAGTCGCCTACCAAACTGGTCTAGAGTGTTGGTTTTCTCTGATATATGATTCAACATTTTATGCAGAGACGGCGAGCTACTGAGATCTGGGATCTTGCCCTCTACGATGGCGAGCAGACGATACGTCATTTCCATGTCTGCGACCGCTCTATCGAGCGGTGCGAAACGGATGGTATCCGCCGCTAACAATAGCTCCTTACACATCGCTCCATACCCTCGTTTTAGCACCGCTCGTTCCTTGAACAGAGACGACAGTGTTTCCTCTAATGCCCTGTGACAATACCTTAGCACGTTGTGCGTCAGGTCTCTCTGCTTGGAGAAAAGCTGGTCCAAGTCCCTCCACAGGTGCTCCTTGCTGTTGATGCGAGATGGCTCGTGTATGGCCGTCAGCGTCAGCCTTCTCAGATCCTCGACTGCTATCGCCACGTCCTCGCCCAGCCCGGTCCACACCTTCGTCAGGAGCTTTATGTTCAGGTCCGCGCCGAAGGGCTCCCTGGTGGGATCTACCTGAAGACACTGCCTTTCCCTATTGGTGAAAATACTCCTCATGTCCGACCGTCTCCACTTCAGCTGCCTTTTGCAATACTCTCGCACTGACCTGCAGCCGCGCGCGGTGCATGTGAGGAACAGCATGGCGACCACGGTCTCCAGCAGCGACTTCGTCGTCACGCCCACCGCACGGAAGTACCGAACTCCTAGCTCCTCCACCTTCCTCACGTCGAACTCCCTCTCGTTCAGCCACATGTCGCCGAGTAGTTCTCGTATCCGAAACACTTATACTCCATGAATTTCTAAACTATGGCTCTTCCTTCTTACGCGCACAGTATAAGAAAAAAAAAGTAAAAAAAGGAGAGGCGATTTTAGCGGCTGTTGTGGCGCGGTCCTCGGGAAGTGCGGGAGCGCGACGCCCGCATCGCTCGCTGCCTCAGGGCCTTATGTCTGCGCCACACACCGCACCATAATCCATATCCTGCAATCTCATCAGATCTCTGATAACACTTATCATATCGAGACTGCAGCGATAACCGTCCACTTCAGGGGTGTCTCAAAGGCAATAAGTATAATGAACGTCCCAAGTAAAGCAATTACGAATTGAACTCTTTGTGTATCAGCTGTGCTTCATAAACCTAAGGAGACTTGAAAGTGTACACTAATATAGTCATTATCAGTAATCAGTAACACCAAGTTCTTTCTCCCAGTATGACTCAACCTTCCTCTTAGACTCGGCTTATCGTTTCTTCCAGTACTAGTTACTTTGTACACTTCTATCACCGTCACAAATTTTCTCATGGCTACACATTCCTCGTATGGATGTAAGCATGACTTCTAAAATACACTGTTCTGCATTCCTTCACTTCCACTAAATATGTTCCATCCAAATAAACTGCATTAAGAAAGTTTCACTGTAAAACAACAGCAAAATTTCAACGGATAACAAAGGCTGGGAACAATCTGTCATCAGGCAGGCAGACCTACTTAAAATATCAACCGTCCATAGACCTGATGTACTTCAAGCCACCGCCACCGATCACCAAGTCAGAAAAATAGCGACAATAAAAATAATAATAATAATAATAATAATAATAATAACAAATAATAATAATAATAATAATAATAATAATAATAATAAGTTATCAACGGTTAAAACTGACCCAAGTTCAGCCAAAGACTGAAAACATACAAACGCGTGACCACACTTTCCGTTGTGGGCGAACCACTAAGTTGCCTGGTGTCCTTAACCCCCCCCGCTGTTGCCACATGAACACCACCACATCCACTTCCTCTCTCCCTCAGGAAGCGAGGACGAACTCGACAAATCCGTTCAATATTTCAACTTTTTATTGCTTATGCGAATATAAAATCCCGTTAAAAATATTCGGTTTTAAGAATAATTCTGGTATGATTAATATGAGTTGTGGTAAAGAGGACGCGTTTTGAATATTAGTTTTAAGAAAAACTGTGTAATGGATGAGCTGTGGTTAAATGGACTCGACCACAGGAAAGCTAATGAATACTAAGCTACTTACCTCGGTTAGGGTGTGCAGTTATCAAAACTATTCACTGATCAACATAACTAAGAGATACTCTTATTTACGATAAATAGGCATGTCCGTATACACAATTTTTGATTTACAAGAAATACATAATCCATGACTCGTGACTGAAGTTTAGTTAAAACCCTATCTATCAGGGAACATTAACCTAGATACAAACACAGTGATGAGTGGACTTGACCGTGAATATATCTGGTGAGTCAGGCTATATGAGATCAAGATGATTCATCGATGGAAAAGACTACGGAGGAGTATTCACCGAGATATTTCGTGGTTTCAAGTAGTTCTGTCCATGCCATAACTTGCATGCAAGCACCTAAATAGTACATATCAGAGATAGCCATTGTGGACTGACACCATTATCTCCGACAAGGACATAAAGATAGCATTTTTCTTCTCAACAGCGTATGAAAATTAAAAAAATACTACGGCTATCCGTTAGATCTGTCTAAACATTTACCAGCAGTAAGCATGCACAACAGCAAAGCTGCTGAAACTGTCTTACATAACCCGAAAACTAATCAAAAACTGAAAAGGAAAGATGGCAGGGACTGTGCTCGAGGTATACCATATTAAGAACTTTATCGACAGAAGGTCGGGCCTGTTAATTCTAACAGATACTCAATTGCTCTTCCCAAATCACGATTCTCCTTTCAATTAAAGTAAAACGAAAAACAGGAAAACCATAAATCAATTTATGAATTACATATTTTACAAGGCACAGCACATCCGTACAGATCGTCTTATAGTTTAAGAAATTAGCAGCGGCATCACAAACCAAATCTCAATAATCCCATTAATCATTACCCTTTTCCATATCATCGGGCAATCTTTCTTACCATCACTATATTCCTCATGTAATAAAACTGGAATCAGAAACTTTACTACGAACAACATTTATGATCAAATTTGATATATGTAAACGGAGATCAGGGCTGAATGACCGTAACAATAGAAATAAAAATAACCATTCTCTAAAAATCTTGAAAGAGGATTGTGGCTGTCAACGCACAAAGACATTCGGCCTCATCCTGCTATCAATTCCAGTGTTAACTCACCTACTGCCATTATCAGCTACTTGATCAACCTCCAGCACAGAACAGCCACCAAGATTAAAAGATAGTCGAATCGCTAGACATGTTCGCGTTTTGTTTCGAGGACTAATGTATTACAATGCAGGTTCTCTCCTCGCTTCTATGAGTTCAATAATTGTTTTTACACAACTGAAACTGTATTCTATCAGTCTATCATCATTTCCAATCCAGTTCCCTAAGGGAGGATGATCAAAGTGTACATTGGCACCAACCTTTCGTGGCTCTTTCATTCAGCAAAATGGGATTACCCAAAACCCAGTCCACAAGGCTGACAAAGGACTAGGACCCCAAATTCCCAGAGGCAAATTAGCCAGTTGTCATATCTTACTTTTCCTGCCTGTAGCTATGTGCTAACTGTTATCGCTAGCAACTCCAGTGAAACACGCTCACCATGTCATGACGCTCCCTATTATCACGAATTTAAACCCGAAAAAAAAATCGGTTAAGGCATTAATCGAAGTTTTTTTACCAAGCTGACTTTGTTCATCGTTTACCTCGTCACTGAAGGAAATGTTAATATGAACTATGGGAATCAAAAAAGACAAGATTTGGAAAGTAACCAAACAGTCCAACTCCACCTTAGAAAACACTACACAGCAACCGTTGGCTGCCGTCGGCGGGAGCTGGCGCCTCACCGTCGAGTATCAGGCGATATTTAAAAGTCGTTCAAATTCCCTTCACGGTGGCTCAGAGCAAATATTAGGACAGATAATCTTTGAGCTTCTGACTCTTGAAAAATCATGCGTTTAGTGCACACGACCGTGCCACATGCAGACATTTTAGTTTTATTTGATTAATGCAGTCATTATCACACCTGAAATATGGGACTACAAAACGAGTAAAATACTACCCTTGTACAATAAAACATTAGCTGGAATTCATATTACTACTTTTGGTAGTTATATAAAAACTTATTAAACCGTATCCACCAAAACATTTTTACATGATCCAGCAGGAAGTAAGCCAGTCCCTACCCCGTCGAAGGAATCCCATATTAAGAGAATAGTGTACTGGCAAATATCAGAATATTATGCAGTACATGGGTAAGTAAATATCAGCAATCCGTTCATTTCCTACATCTGGCCAAAACTAGGATACGTTTCTCACGGTTAGTCATTGCATCTTAAACACTACGAAGGAGGTCCCAAGAAGGCAACAAAGATGGTTACGGAATTGGAAAGCTGAGTTACAGGGGGAAGGCTCGAGGCCTTATATGTGTGCCCACTATGAACTACAGAAGAAGGACGGGTGACATGATCATAAGATTATTTAAATCAGCTTGTTGATGCTGATGGGACTCATTCTCCGAAATATGCAGAGACAAGACAACCAAAGCCCATAACACGAAATTAAAGAAGTGATTTACTAGAACTTATGTAAATAGGTGCTTATATAGCTCTATAGCACAATAGTAGTGGATGAATGGAATATGCTGAATGAGAACTGAGTAACTATGGACAGCACACACGAGTTTAAAAAGCTGTATGACAGTAGAGATTGTCCGAGATGAGGCCCCGCGAGAGAGAGTGAAAGTCGAATCGATAATTACATGCGTTTCCGTTTGTTGTGGTCATGATAATACTCGCTTCGCAAAGCCTTTCAAATCTCATTATGGAAATGAGTCTTCTGTGTTTGTTCTTAAAAGGCGTTCCTTTCGATGTAGGAAAAATGTATGATTCTCTGGAGTCTGGTAAAAATACCACGCATGTAATTCTAAACACAAAATTTAGTAGAGACTGAATCGTCAAAGGCCGTAGAGAGACTTGCTACAAGGTGTTTGTGGTCAGTTACCATACTGGCCGAGGGCAATCTGTCACGTCTTATCTGCCCGTTATCTCTTGTTTTTGCTGGTTTGCTATCTATTAGCTTATCTACTCTGCGAATCTGTTTTCTCCTACGCCAATTTCTTGTACGATATTTTCAGTGAAAAGCCTTATTCACACAATCTTATTTTGAACTGAATAATTCAGTGTTAAAAAGGTGCAGTCATAATGAGCTTAAGTTCGTTTTAACTCAGTTGAGCGAGTTTCATGTGTGTGTGTGTGCAGCCATTGGGAAATTTTTCTTCAGGATGGAGGCATAGGAAAATTTTCTCCCAAGGATATATGCGTCGGGGAATTTTCCTCCCAGAATGTAGGCGAGTGAATATTTTCCTTCCAGGATGTAAGAGTGAGAACATATTCCTCCCAGGATGTAGACGTGAGGCAATTTTCTTTGAAGGATGTTGGAGTGGGAAAATATCCCTCCTGGCATGTCGGCGTGAGGGAATTCTCCCTCTAATTAAGACCAAAAATAAACTTTGCCAACAAAGTAATTCCCACACCAAAGAACATTACAAGTTAGGTGCAAACGTCCAGCCGAGGTCTTGGACGTATCAGGTAGAGTTAGAGTATCTTACATAATGACACCGCTGACAATGAGAGGGAGCGCTCTGGTAGTAGACCAATGGCCCATCCCACGACTCCGGCAAATTTATGGTACATAGTACTTGGCAAGCTGCTGCGTCACATGAATATTGTGTGGCCGTTGGCAACTTAAAGGTAAGCCGTTGTGATGCCTATTTCTTTCCCTACACCTCGAAGCTTTGGGACTCTCTACCCTCTCATGTCTTTCCTAATAACTATGACCTGGCAAATTACAAAAGCCAAGTTTTTCACTCTCTATAATTCGTACTCTCCCTTGTGCCTTCTTCCCTCTCATTCACCTCACTGAATTTCATTAAGGCCCGACCTTTATGTGAACTTTCGTCCATGAATGGAGCCTCTGACGAAATAATGGTAATAATAACAATATTTCCCAGATGGAAAACTGTGTCAGACGTTTCAAGGTTAGTCTTGGTCAACATGCGATATGATTACTATCTATTTAGACAACACATTCAAGCTGCTTCTGTCTTATGGAGAGGGGGATTTCATCATCATTGGCTCCACAAGTGAAAACACCCCATGTTGTTCAACAATGGGGTAACAAATGCAAACATACACCTACACATATGTAAATGAGAGACTTATTTTTAATCCTTTTTTGTGACAGCATTTCAGGACTCATATTCTCCAAGAAATATGTCCTCCTTGTAAATACATAAATATTGCATTCCTGCCCCTAAAATGAATAATTTCCAGTGTTAAAAAGGCTGCAGGAATCAAAGTGTCATCGACTTACTTTCCAGTCTACAAAGGGTGATAGGTATTTCTCATCTTTCAAACTCTTGCAATTCACTTCCAGCATGATGAAAGTTGAGGAAAATTACCAGTTCTTTCCACCTCCCACAAAGTCTTTCCCTGTGTAAAGACGACTGTACACCTAACCTGTTCTTCCCACCTTTTAAGAGTAATTTCCTTTACGAAAAACTGTTAGCACAAACATGTGCTCTTAACAACACTTACCTGAGTAACAGATGTTCCAGGAGGGGTGTCCTCAGGGATCGCCTTCCTGTAGAGGGGTCGGTTGAACTGTGGAGTGTGGTCATTAACATCAGCCACATACACAACCACAGGCACCTCACTGCTCAGTGACCGCTCCGCAAGATCAAAGGCCTGTGTTACAAGGCAGTGTGTTATTACTCATTAGTTTATCCATTTTAGTTGTTAAGATCATATATAACCTGACTCCATCAAAGATATAAGAAATTTTGGAACGTGTTTTTTATGGGCACCACAAAAGGAACCTAGGGGAGCAAAACATATTTATGGACTTTTTATGACTTAGAAGCAATACAGAGAGAGCACTGATGAGACATGAACACATTATGATTATAAAGTCCTACAATATCAAATACACTGACAGTCAAGAGGACTATGAAGATCAAGGAAAATATGGAGAAAATTGTCATGAAAGTGGACAAAATATCAATAGGAATACACAGAACCTAAGCAAACCTGACCTAACAACCCTTACCACCTAACAGTTATCTTACCTTTGATGTTACTTGAAAAATAAAAAAGTTTGGTCTCAAGTTTACATCCAGTTTTTGAACGTGTGTTTACATACAGTTTTTGATGTCTGTATACCTGATTCTACATAAAACCACACCTGATGCTGCCTTAAGTAAGGCAAATGGATATCTAAAAAAGAACATTCTGTAAGTACTGAGGTTTGCCATAGTCTGCTTACCTTTACATAAATGAAATACTGTTATGACAAGAGATATGGATAATGTATAAGAAAAATGCAATGTGGTAGTAAATGACAGCCATCTATACTTTACTATCTATTCAGTAACGAAAAAATTCTACTGTGCATATCAAGCTGTTCCATTAAATATAATTCTATATTAAAGACTTGTACCAGCATATACTTATTTGATAAATTCATTACAACTATCGTCATGTAAATTTCCATCCACACCTGCATGGGCAGTACAATAAACTTATTCCCAAATGATCTTAATCTAATCATACATATAGTATAACTACTTCCTCACAGTACTTTACATTTTCAAGAATCTCACTAGTGCAAGATATCATGGCCTACATCACTCACTAAATACACTCCAAGTAGTTACTATGATCCTAGATGGCAAACACTGTCAGCCAAAGGAACACCAGCATTTTCATGTTGTGTAATTCTAATTTCTCAGAACACTGAATCTTCGGACTGCACAACTCACTAAATCTCCAGATAGCAGAGATTAAAGTTATTTGATGATTAGTCAACCCCAGTTATCTGCCTTTCAGTTACAAAGATTATGAGTAGCTCAGACAACTCATGAATGCATATAAAAAGGTATTCTGGCCTATGAAATAAAGTTCTAAACTATAAGCTTATCTCTTAAATCTCCAGGTAGATGACTAGCATATGATTTTCTAATGGTCAAAAATGTCAACAATAGCATCTGGTACTTATGATGTTAACATTCATGTGCCAATTAACAAATTTGGTATAAGCCATTTGAAAGTTGGGGTTAAAGAGTATCAGCAAACTTAAAAGGAGAATAAGAAAACGTTTTGGAAGGAAGTTATAGTGTGAAGAGAAAAGACAACAAATGGAAGCATTAGCAGTGCTGAATGTGTCAGATGATATGGTGGCAGACGTGGGGCAGTTTGGACCTGGAGGTGTGTGAAGTGCAAGAATCATGGCAAGTTGTATGATGAGATGAAAGAGGTGGTGAATGCCTTGCATAAGATGATATGAGGCAAAGTGGCTTGAGTGGATGGGATTGCCGTTGAATTTCTTAAAAGAGGGGGTGATTGTGTTGTTGACTGGTTAAATACGATTTCCGGTGTATGCATAAGGTTTGGCAGAATGTTTGTAGTGTGCCACTATATAAAGGCAAAGGGTCCAAAAGTTAGTGATCAAATTACGGAGGTGCAAGATTTTTGCGTGTACTTCATAAGTTGTATGGGAGAGTAACGAATGAGAGGATGATGGCAGAGCATCAGATTGGGGAGGAAAAATGTGGTTTCAGGAGTAGTATAAGATGTGTGGCTCAAATGTTTGCTTTGAAAAATGAGTATCTGAAATACTTAAGAAAACATAGGGATTTCTATGTGGCATTTTTGGATCTGAAGAGAATATATATTAAGGTTGACAGAAATGCTTCGTGGAAGGTGTTACAAATACAATTTGTGGGAGGAAATCCTCTAAAAGCAGTGAGGCAATACGACAGTATAGTATGTGTGCTGATTGGAAGAGAGAAGGATGAGCAGTTCCAGATCAAGGTGGGTCTGCAGCAAAAGTGTGTGATGTTAACATAGCTGTTTAATGGGGTCAGTAAACATACGGCAATAAAATAAATTATCACACAACTTTAGGTAGAATGAAAAACATTCCTAGTCCATTTACAGATGCATAACTAAAATGCAAATGCTGTACACATTCTGATATCACAAATAAACAAATGCTACTATTCCATACTTTTATGGTGAGATTGAAATATCTGATATCTCCTTCTTGATCTATGGCCTCAAAATCAAGTGGTGCTGAGGGCCTAATCTCTCCTGAGAGTGGATGGATGGTGAAGTTGTTCTTAGGGTCCCCACTCAAGATGGTGTATCGAACCTCATGGTTCATAGTTCCTGGTTGAAAATAAGAATAATGAGATGAGTGAGAAGATAAATGCATATATTTAAAAGTACACAAAACTACCATGTGCACAATAAGTAGGGTGAAAATTGAAGACCAATATTACTTCTAAAATATCACTCCCTTTCATTTAATAAAACTTACGTATGGAAGGTGCACAAGACAACTCCCTAATGCATTGACTCTTTATTCTCATGACCTATAAGCAAATCTTTCCTTGCATTTTATGCAAGATGAGATAAATGATGTTTGTAGACATTCTGAAAAACTGCTGGATATGAAAACAAGGAAAATGTGTGCAGGGAGTGTTCCTAAAATAGGATGGGAGTTTGTCAACAAATGAAAAGCAAAAAAAGAAAATTATTAATCTAAACATTTTGCTAATCATAAATATCTTAATTTTTGAAGCCTACAGTTTCTTCATCAATGGAACATCACAAAAATTTTTGAAGCCTATAGTTTCTTCATCAATGGAACATCACAAAAATTTTTGAAGCCTACAGTTTCTTCATCAATGGAAAACCACAAAGTTCTTATATAAAATATTGTTTCAGTTAATAATTCATGTACTTTCACTTTTTGCATAATAAATTTTTTAGTAAATAAAACTTCACAATGGCTTAGCTACCTCTCACAAAAATGTTACAGCTTCTTGGAAAACTCCCATTCAATTACTCTCATTCCACCAGCCTTTACATGAACACTATAAAACACTTTCAAAATTAGTTACACCAAGCCACTATTTCCAATCAAATTATTTCAAACAACTTACATCCCACCAACAAGGAACCCTTCAGATCTGTTTCAAGAGTAACTTCATCTGAAAATCAAGATGGAATGAAGTGGGTAACAATCAAGTTATCTAAGTTCTTTGCAGTGTTCTTTTTATCATAAAGTGGGGTTAGCAATTAAGAGGATAATATAAACTGGGAAAAGATATGGAAAAAATCTAAAGGCACTACAACTACATTTAACATATGTAGTGATTGCTCGAGTCTGTGATCAATCCTACAATACTAATGTTCACGAATGATGCACCTAGAGTGCTGCTGAAGATAAGAGGTGTTGATATTAGTGTTCTGGCAAGTAATGTCAGACGATAAGTTTCAAATATACTACAAGGTGCACATATTTACCCTACTGTGTGATATCTATGACATCAGAACTAAGCTGAGTGATGTTCAGGGAATCAATAAGAAAACTGTTGAAGACTACAGTCTCATCTTCATAGAAATCTGTATGGAGTGTGGTTATTATAAGCATATTGCCTAAAAGAAAAAGGGTCAAGGGTAAGAAAAGAGCCCTGGGAACTCTAGTATTAATGTGAATATAACCAAAACATTAACTCAACTAATGCAAGGATGCTGCAGTTGGAAAAACAAAAGATCAAAGACAAAAGATTTAAAAGTGAAGAAATGCTATCTGGGGTACATTTGGAAAAAGGCTTATCTTAAATCTTAACAAGGGCTTTGGAATTTTCTACAACAGTAAGAAAACACTTTTTATTGTTAAAGAGTAATATCAAAACTGAATGAAGAGAAAGACTTGCAGATGAAAGACTAAGGCAAAATCCAATGGAACTCAAGAAGAGTGACTGATGTTAGTTCATTTTCAAGTCTTTTTCAAAAGTTATCTATAGTAAGTTTTTATGACTACAGATAGCTAGAATAAAACTACTGGTTCGTAACTGATGGAGCAGACATATCACCCAACGTGGGAATGTCAAGTATGTTAAGCTTCCAAGTCACACAAAAGAGCAATGGGTTAGAAATACTTTTTGTTGTTACATACCATTAAGGTCATTGTCTCTGGCAGTGACAATAAATGGTTCTGGAAAGGCATCTGAGTTTTCTAAGAGGCGAGCTTCATACTGACGCTGGAGGAACACTGGTGGGTGATCATTAACATCTTCTACTACCACCTTCAACACCACAGTATTCCTGTGAGAAAGGTTAGCAAGCACATTATCTACAACTCCTATACATCAGAATATAGCATAACAATATATTTTCGAGGAATATAACAACTTCCATAACAGTTAATAAGGATTATAATCATCTGTAAAACGTAATTACTATGTTCCATGCCAAACCTGTTGCCTCTGCCAAGATCATCCCTGGCCTCAGCTGTGAGGTAATGCTCAGCCACGCTTTCCCGGTCGAGTGCTCCTGACTCCTTCAAGACTATAACGCCTGTCTCTGGGTTCATCTTCAGCCTGTAGATGATGATTACTGTAGAAGCTGAAACACCTGCTCATCTCATTCATTGGTTACATTTGTGCTCAAAGGAAATGAAGTATCTGATATGACTTATATTACTAATGCTCATCAATAGCAAAATTAGGCAGAAACGTTACAGTTGCTACATAATGCTACACCTGTTATCAGAAAATTTTGGTTTGATTTTTTTAAACTAGGTTTGTAATAAAGATATCTAGTAAGCATGGTCACTCACTTATCTGCTAAGGCTCCCCTCAAGTCAGTGTATCTGATACCCTGCGTGCCAAAATTACCACTGTCTGGATCCCTGGCCTGCACCCATGCTACTGTTGCCCCCAGAGCTGCATCCTCTGGGATCAAAACCTAGAAAATACAATAAAAATCAAACATTAGAACTTTGGTGTCACTTTTAATGTATAATTAAAAGAAAACATCAACCCTATGCTGGGAAAGGAGTCTGAAATCCAATATCATAATTTTCGAAAATAAAAAACATAATTCATTTCAAATTAGTAATGATGGTATGATATGAAAGCCAGCTCCTGACAATAATATTGTTTAAGATTAATCAATTCATTTAGCAAGTACTGTACCACTGTACCAAATATGCTTCTAGTTCTATTGCCAGTAGAATAATGAACAAATCAAAAAAATCTGCTGGATCATATCTATACAAGGAAATACTTAAGCACATTTTAAAATGTGCACAAAATCACTGAAGCATTCTAAAAAGAGAAAAAGAGTACACAGTAAATGTTTACTTTCCCTGCAACACTTTATTTGTGGACTAACCAACCTATGCAGCAGAAGAAAAGTCTGCAATCAAAGAGATTTCTATTACTATTTATTTTGATGTGTAGAAAAATGATCACTAAGTTTCTCTTGAAAAGTCTGACAAGTCCTGCAAGAGTTCCTGCATCATGAAAAATGAATGTTTCTCAAATTTCTGACTAAAGGAACATATGAACCTATATAAGTGTAAGAACTTTTCTTCTACCGGGTAATTCAACTCATCTACTAATGCAAAGAGAAAAGCAGAGGAAAGGAAAGAACGTATCAATTTATGAGTAATTACAAGATTTTGCTTAATTGCAGTGATAGCTTGCAACACATCACAAATAATCAAAGACGTACAAAAATCAAGTCTTGTGAACTAAGTTAAATGTTATTTGTAAGACTGAAACTGTCTATGAAATAAATGCCAGCAACCCATACGTGGGTGAGGCAGAAAGAAAAGATTTGGGCCAAAGGAGTGAATCTTTAAAGCAATTAAGAGCTGGTTCACTAAAATAAGTTGTTACCCTTCCTCCCAGCACCCACTCACATAACTGGTAATACTTCCCTGGTCAGTGGCTGCCAAAAACTTACTATGAGAGAGAGAGAGAGGGGAGAATTTTTTGAAGACCAAGGAAAGCGTTAGATTGAAACAGTCTGACTAAACACCCTAACCTTACCCCCATATGGGAGAACCCTGATCCTAGCCAACCTCAAATTATCATACAGATGAACAATTATTTGCATATACTGACCGAACTGCCTGGACAATTGGTTAGTCATCTTTCCACGAACGATTCAAATTCCTAAAAGTATGTACAGGAGTTGAATGGCACTGAGCATCATGCGCATGTGCAAAAGCGACTTCTTTCAGTGTAAAATTTCATGAAATTAGATTCATGCTTCGGTAGTGTCTATAAAAATAATAATCACTAAGAAATAATCATTGAAACAAGGTAAAACATATGACGTCTAGTTAAAAACAACAGATTTCAACACAGAAAACTGACTGCATCCGTATTTACAGTAAACACAGCTATTCAGAACTCTCTCATCAGACGACTCCAGCTGGAAGGAAATATTTTCCAAAATTTTCGTTAAAACAACGCAGGTATTTGAAGGAACTCGATAACTGCAGCAACTTTTAAAAGAGAAACTTGATATGTCGAGCAAAAAAACTGTGCAAGGAATGTAACAAAGTACCAGAAAAAAAAATGTACTAAAATAATTGATAAAGTCAGAACCATTATAGGTTCTTCGGTAGAAAATGCAATGACACATTTTTGCTTAATCTCAATATCACAGAACATTGGCTTTGGCCATCTATCTGTCTATCTGACCTAAATTGATAAATTTTAAGTGACTCAAGAGCACAATCTGAACACTTTTCCCATACAGTACTTACCAGAAAACAATACATTTTATGGACTCTGGCACAGCCCAGCGTGGCCAGATTTTTTTTTTTTTGGGTGGGTGGGTGGGAGCTGCGTAATCACTGGGAATTGAGGAAGTTGAAGTTGAGGAGTTGGGGGTCTTGGGATGGGAAGGCCGTGTTAGGGATGGGAGACGCGGGGGAGGGCAGTTCTTCAGGGTGGTGGTCAGATTGTGGACGACCCTGCAGGATGTGGAGGACTCGATGGAAGAGATGAGGGCAGTGCAAAAAGGTGGGGTGGTTGAGGTAAGTAAGGGAAGGCTATGCTGGGTGTGGGGGGTAGCTGGGCAGAGGAGGATCGTGCAAAATGTGGGGGTTGGAAAAGTGAAGGGCCGTGCAGGGGGTGCGGGTCAAGGGGAGGGAGGGACTTGCAGGGAGTGGGGGATATATAATGCAGGCAGTGACTGCGTGGACTGTGTCAGGCTACAACAGAGCCCAAAATGACCGAAGTGGAAGGTAGGTTTAAGGCCGACCATAGAAGCTGCTATCTTTAACAATGAAGAACTTAACAGCCTGCTATGGCTCATCAAACTGATCTCGGTAAGCATGTGACTGAATGACACTAAACTTACTCCTTCCGGCAATGGATGAGTGATATCTAAAGAAATATGCCATTTCATCCTGCCATCCTGGGTAAGGGAGGACAAGTAAGACACCTCCTCAAGTGACGATATTAAAAGAAAGTTGCCCCTGAACTGACCTCATACTGGTCCTCGCTGAAGATGGGGAAGTTGTCATTTGTGTCTCGTATGTACACTGTAACCAAGGCTGAGGAGGATTTGGGTTCCTCAGCAACGGTCTCCCGCGCCACCACAGTGAAGTTCACCACTAGAGAGGTCAACAGTAAATACTTAAGTACACACTACACACATACGTATACCTAATTTCTTACAGGGCCATGACATAGCATGAATTAGTTTTTAATCACCTTGCATGACAAAATATAACTAAATAATTTATTCTTAAACAAATATCAGTGATAATAAAACATGTCTGACATCCTTTCATACTGATTTCTACTGACACTCTTACTTACCTTTGACTTTTTCATAATCCAGAAGAGAAGGGTTCCTGACTCTTATAAGGAAGGACGCAAAGTTGACTCCCTCAGGCGGTGTAACATCGAACATTCCACCATCACCCTCCAGGAACATCCTAAATGTCCCATTGTTCCCCTGAAGTTGGCGGGCAACGAGAGAAATATTAGCCACAACACAATACACTTCATTACATGACAGTATCTATCCACTAATGTGATTGATAAACAAGGAATTCATGATCTACTAGTGTCTCTTAAAAACTATAATAGAAAACGATATTTCAAGTTATGTTGTACTGTGTGCTTCTAACAGTAACTCATCTAATTTTGTGGACTAACCTTGCATGCCTTGATCACGTCTTAATTCAGCCAACAATTTGAATAATACATTTACTTATCAAATTCTGACATGTATTTACTAGTCATACTTTCTCCTCTGAATCAAATCACTTATTTTCGACTCATTCATCAAAGGTAGTGTTCTGTGACATATGTATATCGTACTCACACTTGATAAATAGCTAAATACTCATATAAGATCTATCAGCTTATCTACACATGACTTCTCGATTTACAGCTGGTGAAAAACATATGTGCAATGTGTTCAAAGTGATTAATGACAAAAAACATTCAAATTTCAATATGTCTTTTAAAGAAACCCTGTGTATTCGCTTTCAAAAAATTAGATGATATATGATACTGTGCTATGACAAGAGATAATGTGAAGATCTGTTTATAATAATTTGTTAAAATTTCGAGTTCCCAGAGGCAGAAGTAAGAGAGGCGCAATTTCTCCAGTCACTTAATGTTAAAAGACAAACCTTACACCTATATGTATGTTTATACACATGCATTTTTTAAAAATCTATTGTTTTGCATATATCTTAACTTATTGCAAGAAATCTGCTTGCCTGTCATTATTTACTAAACGTACTTTTATTTACCTGAATTAAGCAAGCAAGTAATGCTACCAGGAAAATATGAAACCTAATTTGCTTAACAAAAGGTGCATTATAATACATGTGCATCATTGAAATTTATGCATTCTAAGATATTGATATATTTCGTATATATAGAAGAGAGATCAATTTGAGAAGCTGTTTTGTGTTCGACCCTGTTCCTGAAGGGAAATATCTGTATCTTACTACTGAAAAACCTTACTGACTAATAAAATACATCCTGGGTTCCTCATATTGACCA
>JAUUDW010640928.1:0-18426 GCA_032361385.1 Panulirus guttatus
TGTACTCAGGAGATCTCTCAAGCATGTTCCATTGAATATGACAGCTAATTCAGCATTTATCAGTTTCTTGCTGATGTTCTTAACTTGTATAACGATTCTCTTATACTGCTCAGGTAAATTACCAATAAGCTAGCCATAGTTCATAGCAGGGTAGAAACAAACTCAAATAGAAACCAGTAGCGTAATTCTTCTTAGGTATACAGTAACACAACATTTCGTGACTCATGTCACATTGTCAAGTGTAAGGACAGTACAGCATAATTTAGGTTTATGTACAAAAGTGAAAGATCAGAAGAAAAACATTGACCAATAAGAGGTGAATGCAGTAGGCGGCTGCTCCTTTATCTGACAAATGTAAGCTGACCACCGCAGGTCAGGTGGCGTACTGCAACGTGACGTCACTAGTTCTCATCCCGCTCCCGCCGGGACAGGTCAGATGTTGAGCGCCAGGTAACACCAGAAGGTCGTCATTCTGCAGGTTCATACTCGGGTTCTCTCCCTGATGTAGAGGGCTTCCAGTATCTGGTGACTTGTGGGTTCGGATGAAGTGTCTAATATGGAGGTTCCTTTCTCCAACATCTCCCTCGTGAAGGTGGTCTTGTGGCAGGATCTCAGGTGTGTCCTTGGGCTCCCACATTGTAAATGACACGACAGACGTCGGGACAATTTATATATATTAATGTAGATAACTGGAGAACAAAAACGCGGACCTCTTATGAGAAACAAGTGCAATCTTAAAGAAAACTGAAGTGTTATGAAAGGCAGATATAACTTTTGCGGGGAAAAAAAAGAAACTTATGAACGTGACAGGTGAGAAGTTCCAGCCAACAGAGACACATGGAACGGATAAGGCAGAGAGACGACACTTCTGAGATGGACAAAGGACCGTCTGGAAGAGTTGGCAGAAACTCTCGAGGGGAACAGTGGGAGTTTAGGGGTAGACGAAGGGCACTTTTGAGAGGCATAAGTGTAAGTTTTGAGGATTGCTTGAAACTTACGAGAGTTGGAACTTTAGAAGGAATTGGACAAAAGTTTTGAGAGGGTTATTGTTTGCTGCGGGTGATAGTTGACACTTGAGACTTGTAGAGCTTTAGAGAGAGTGGAGGTTTAGAGGAGGAAGACAACAAATTTTGAGAAATCATTGCTAGCCATCTTAGACGGATGGCCGGAACATCCCAGGGAAAGATTAAACAATCAAACTGAAGATGAATGGGACTGTTGATAGGGAGAGTAAGACTAATGCAAAAAGAGAGTTGTATCTCCTGAGAACTGGGAGTGTTGAGAAGGAACACCATTTTTTTTTAAAATCTGAGACGGCACGGGCGGCTGAGCCCCTAATCAAGGCCATCCCATTAACGCTATATATATACCCTTGCCTGAGCCAGGTACCCATTTTATCGACCAACCCCTAGGGGTGGATGAACAGCTGGATTGACTTTGGACCGACTGCCGCAACCAGGATTAGAACCCATGCACTCGACCGTGGGCAGCCCCGTGAATGCGTCACGGACAGAGTAACGACAGAACGCGAAGTTTTCATTCGCTGCTCCGATAACGTCTGAATCCGGCCGGTGACATGACCTGCCATATCATCATATCAGATAACCTATCTCTTCGCGCCCTTACGTCTGGGCGTCACGGCGACTGCCTTTGCCGTTCGCGTCACAGAACCGTCAGAAGCCTCTCAGTGTGGACGAGTCCATTCTGATAACGGGGAGTTTCCCCAGGATGCGCAGACTCATACATCATCTGAACTCAGTTCAAGCAAATAAAAAATCATTCACAGTAATATCGAAATGCACAAATCCGGTGTCCTACAAGACCGTATTACCTTCCACATCTGGGAATATACTAAGCTGATGAATCAATCTGCTGTACCTGTCAAGTATTAGGCTTCTCTGGCAAGTGTTTCCTAAAATAATGACACAGCTTCTCAGAAGCTGGCAACATATGCCCCAGGAAACATATACTTACAAAAAAGGAATAATGAATTTACCAATAATCGATCTAGAAATTGTACGCCAGACTCTGAATGCAACACAACATATTTTGCGTATGACTTGGCTCATCGCAATACATTCCTTTTCTCCACCACGTTACAGATGATTCACCTAGGAACCACACACCCGCCATAGCCGCCCACAAGTCCAATGTTGTCTAGTGTGTTAACCTCCGCTGCACGGTGGCCGTTGCCTTGTGTGAGTGTGTGTGTGTGTGTGTGTGTGTGTTTGGGGAGGGGGGGCTCCGAACCTGGGCTGGGGCTTCAGGTGAGGGAGGGAGGAAGAGGGTCGTCGGAGCCAGCCTGTTGGGGGTCCTCCTCCCCCCCGCTCCCGTACATTGGGTCACTCACCCTAAGCCTCCCTACTGACCCCCGTCCTGACCCTCACACTGTCTTCACCACCTTCAAACCAGCCCCGTCACCCTTAACCTCACCCTTCACAGTGGCAACAGCCGCACCCACCTAACACCGAGAGGCACCCAACCCGCAAACTATTTTTTTCTTTCGTCATGCGTGGGAGGCCCCGATCTGGTCTTCATGCGGAACACAAATACATCACGGCAGATAAATGCACAGGGTTTCCTCCCCGAGTTAGTCCTCCTCTCCCCTCTCCCCTCTCCCAGGACACTGCTGCTGCCTTTCTACGCCCAGTTTCCACACCGCTTTCCACCACTTTCTACAACGGTTTGCCACACTGTACCACTACTTTCCACTGTCAAAACACGTCCAACTCTCTACATCACGTCTCTCTCTCTCTCTCTCTCTCTATCTATCTATCTCTCTATCTACAGATATATTACAGCTTACCATTCTGTTTCTCTCCCTTTATCACCTCTTCCGTTATTCCAACACATGTTTATTCCTCCTCTGTATTCCATTTCCTAATCTCACTCATCATCTGCCCTGCACCATCATAGCCCGTCAGACTCAGCC
The DNA here is from genome assembly GCA_032361385.1 of Panulirus guttatus. Classification (NCBI taxonomy): domain Eukaryota; kingdom Metazoa; phylum Arthropoda; class Malacostraca; order Decapoda; family Palinuridae; genus Panulirus; species Panulirus guttatus. The sequence goes on from JAUUDW010640928.1 coordinate 2,933, forward strand.
CTCCAGCTGCATTTCGCTTCCCACTGATTAAAAGTCATTCATTAGTAACTTGATTCGTATCATCAACAACGCTCTAGCTGACAAAGACGCTGCTGGACACGACTCGCATTAAAGTGACCCAGTTGAAGATACCTTACGGTTTAATTTTCACTTATAATGACTAGTATTTTTGAGAGAGATGATCTACTCCCAGTATTCTAGCCAGAGCAAGAAACACTCACATGTGTTACAGCTTCCTTCCATACATACAATCTCTCTCTTTCCCTCAGTTCCTGCATCCTTCTCCAACGGAGTCTCCCAAGTGACTGAGCCACGAGCCACGATTCTTGCTAAACAATGGGCGAGTCCATTAAGACGAAGTGGGGAGGAAACGAACACCGTAAAGGATTAACACGAAAACTTTTATTTTCCTTTCGTAAAACAGGATGTCTTCACGACCTGATCACCAGACTCACAATATGAAAACAAAATCAGGCTGTTATCGCTCCAATCATCGCCGCAAGTCACAAGCGCTTTCGTCTCGACAAAAACTAACAAGATGGCGGCGGCCACCTCTCATAGACCTCAACACATACATGGTAACTTTTGGACTTTATATCACGATGCACAGTACACAAACTGTACTTGTACCAACGCTGGTCACCCCTGTGTACATGTGACGAGTCACACCAAAGGAAAACTGCAAAAATCATATGCAAATATCCATCCCATCGGAGGTGACAGCAATATCAAATCACTATGAGACTACTCAGTGGGTTTTTCAAAATCAAAAATCTCGATCTTTCAATTTTTCGGCCAACGAACTTCCAAGCGCAATCAAATTAAGATATTTTCTGCAACTAATTCTATGTATGAGCCTCAAATTCAAATTATGATATACAATGTAACTAACATAACCATCTTCCAAAACTGGCCATCTTTTACCCTTCAAAATGCATTTGTATTAAGTTACAGAAATCCAATTTGTTCATTTTTCTCTTAAAACAATTTCAGTCTTGTAACTATAGAGATCCTGGCGTTTACTGGATGGAAACATTCCAACCTGGATACCGATGTCATCAACGAGATAAAGTTTCAATCCTGTTTCACTTTTCCAGCGATAAATAACTTCAAACTTTGAGGTGACCTAAAATCAACGGTCTCTTACTTTTCGCATTCTAACTGAATTGCGCTGAACTGTTCCCGTCCACATCGCGGTCTCCCACGGCTGTGAGGCTTGCCCAGCCCTCGCCGGCCGTTTTAAAAGGAATTATTTGCCAATATCACGTTCCTCAACGTCTCTGTCGTGCTTACGTTCGCCGACAGAATCTAACACCTAGCGCCTTGAAATTTTATTCCATTATTTTATAGAGAAATTATAAATATAGACTTACTGTAAAGGCGTTGCGTTGGAGATGAGAGTGTATCGATTAAGAGGACCACGCTAGCCACTGTTTGCCTCATCAAGCACTTTAAACAATATAATTTTGCATCAATCGTTCGTGAAAAATTCCCTTACCAGTACTACATCGGGAACTCAAGGGTGTGCCGTTTTGAGAACTGCTTTGGAACTCTCTGCCTTCTCATTTCTTTCCCAATAACTATGACCTGCCTCATTTTAAGAGACATGTTTTTCACTTTCTCAAAAACTTGTAAATACTTTCTCTGTCTGTTTTTCCCCCTTTCTCAGTTCTCTCTAAATTTTAATTTGGGCCCGGCCTTGATGTGGACTTTTGTCCGTGACTGGAGCCTTCAACATAAGAAAACAAATATGCTGTATCTTCACTCCGCCTCCAAACCTCTCTGAACATATGCCGAAGCTTCCCTAACTTCAGACGGATATATTTGTTGTTGCTTATGTTGCTGTGGCCAGATTGCTTCCCCCCATTCGACGGTAAAAGACAAGCAAAATTTTTCAGCAAGTAGGTCTTGCCGACCCAATGGGGTACTCAGTGTAGACATGAGCTTCATCGTGTGTTTATGACCACTATCTTTGTGCTAGGGGTGTCCGAGACTGAACCTGTCGGCCGCAATACATTAAATTTCACTCGCTTCCTATTCCCACAGGGTAAATGATGCAGACACTCACAGCTTTTACGGCAAACAATTTGCAGAACTGAGGCTAAATAACAAGTGCAACTGAATTATATATAATTCCATTCACACAGAGCGCCAAGTACAATCTCATTCCCTGATAGTTTTGTCTAATAAATAAGCAAAAATGACGAAAAGTAAAATGAGACCATGGATGGGCATGAGCATACGTCATTACTACTAAAACCATCAGCGTCCCACCACTGTCTGACAACGCTCAGACTCGGAGACCGAGAGGTAAATCTTACGGGCGAGTCCATTTCTAAAACCCAACGACGGGTGATGAAAATCAAGTACATACACGGCTTCAAAATAGTATATCTTGTTCTTTTTTCCCGGTGGATATCTTTTAATGGTACAAAGTGTAAGTTAATTATTGATAAGGTCCATTGTAAGAAGAAAAAAGGTTACGAATAGCAAAGAGTGTTCCCCCACGCTGGAAATAGACTCGCCAGCCATTGTGTTGAACTTGAGTTGTCGACAGTTTTAGAGCGAGGCAGCGAGGTACGGTATAACAAGAGTGCTGAAGGAAGATTATAATCCTAATGTTTTACAACAGAAATTACAAATTAAAAATCTAGTAACATCATTAATATTTCTAAGCGTTTCAGACTGTACAATTTATCAACGAGCAACTTGAAAATAGTATCCCACTGTGACAAGGGTGAACCTATACCGAAAATCTTCCAATAGCAATGCGTTCGAGTCTCCCTCCTGACATTACATTATTGGAAGCCACTGCTTTTCATTTTTCTAATTTCTTGACCCGAACATCACGAGACAATTTTTATAAAAATCATTTGACAAATTAACACTCATGCATTATCAGACAATTTATTGAAAATAATAAAATCGTAACGTTTACTTACATTAACAAAACTTTTCCTTGGCATTTCTACTTACGATCACTTACCTATGCTGGAAGGGACGCGGGCTAGGCTAAGGTGCACAACAGTCTTAATAAAACCTACTAGACTCACCCTTAGTCAGGCCAAATGCTGTCGCTGGAGAGTCAGATTTGATGTTGGAATAAAATGGGGATTTTAGGTGTTCTTTGGACAAACTAGGTCGTGTTACCTACTTTGTGCATCTGAGGGCAGAGAAAGGAATATAACATGATCTTAAGTTAACAGCTTGTAAGAAGGTAATTCGTGTCTCACTTATCTTTACCAATGCTGAAACTTGACAAAGCTTACTCTGTTGACGTAAGAAATACTATCAGTGAAAAGCTGCCGGTAGGGAGGATTCAGTACCATGAAGTACAGTTCAATAATCTAAGAATTCTTGAGAAAGACGCCTGGTGGCAGGGGATGGTACCACAGGGGCGTTAGGAGGGCCAGGGAGGAGGAATGGACGTAAGGATAGTCCTGTTGTTATGCAAAATATCCATCAAAACAAAACAAAATCAGTTCCGGGAAGTACCTGGCCTGGCCGGCCCGAACCTCGTCCTTGTCCCTGACGAGTCCCCCTAGTTCGCCCTGGCCTCCCTGTGGTCGTCGTCAGGTTGTCCCTAACTTTAGACCTGACCCTATGAGCTTTCTTTTCTCTCTCTCTCTCCTTTATCCAGCGTGCCCTTAGAACGCCCAAACGCGGTCATCCCTGATTTCACCCCTGTCTCGACCAGGTCCTCGTCTTGCCGTCCATGACTCTACCTTGACATCTGTTTACGTCTGTATATAGGGGCCTTGCTCCCCCTGTCCCTGGTTTTGCCTCTGTCTACAAGGCCCTGGCTTAATCTTAAATCAGTTTTTCCTGAGCTATGCAGGCTGAGCCGACCCTCACTGCTCTAGTCTCTGGCAAAAGGTGACCTGAACTGACGGGTGACCTGGCCTTGGCCTCGTCAAGCCTCTGGCTTGGTCATCCCCGCACGCACCTTTGTCCGTAAATAGGTTTAACTTGGTGGCAATAGGTTGACCTTGGAGACCTCGTCTGGTGCGGGGAGGGGGCAAGGCGAGAAGGGAGCCAGAAGGTACTCCCCATGACTCGCTGGGAGATGCTCTAGGTCGGGGCAGGACCAACACTACCTACTGGGTCCTTGAGGAGGATGGAAGGGGTGCAGCCAGGTTGAGCCATTACGGGATTATGCGATGGAGTGGGCCCGGTCGACGACAGACCTTGAGCAGGTGTGAAGGACGAGCGTTCGACGGCCAGGGCGTTAGTCAGAGGAACCGCTGGCTGGAGGACGCTCACCTGCCAATAGCAGAAGTCCTTGAAGAAGTGCAGGACCCTGGGATGCTATACACGGGGACACAAGCAGGGGGGATAGCGTGGGTAGTAGGGCCTGTTTCTGGCCGGCCTTGAGGCATGGGCGAAGGTAGCAGCGCTGCAGAGAAGGACGAAGACCCCAGTACTGGGGTGAGCAGCCCTCCCCATCGCACAGACACCACACGTGACGTGAGGCAGTGGTGCCACCACCACTCAGCCGATAGTCAGGCGCAACCGGCAAACAATCCTCACATCATGACTGCCACATCAGAGGCTTCTTTATCTGCCTTATGTCCCCGTCTGTGGTCTTCCGAGACGGGTCGTGACCTGAGCAAGGCATAGACACCCGGGGTCAACCAACCCCGAGGTACGCTACAGTCTAAACATTATATAAACAAACTTATAATACAAGAGACAATTCTCGAGGACTTCCGGCTAACATGGAAGGACACACTTTACGGAAGATCATTAACGATTAAGACGAAGAAACTAAAGTCCTTTCGCGACTGGCATTCCCAGCGAGGCTGGCTGGCTGACTAGCTACTCAGCAGAGGAACTACGTGAATGAAGACACTGCTATAGGGATGTGTGACACAGGACTTCGTACTATCAGTGTAGTTAAGTTACACAACAGGGATGGCCAGATGACACTATATCATCCCCAGGACTAGTTTCATATCCCTACCATACATAATAGAGAGCTGTCAAATAATTTTAGAAATGATATTACACTTTCTGCTGACCATAAGGTACAGGATGAGGAAAATAAAGTACTCTATCACATAATTCAAAATAACTTTAATCAAAGGGAATGAGTTTACATCCTGGTTGAATGACACTTAGCCTTCTCTTATATCATACACTCTCATTTCTAATCATCTAACCTGTGTCTGGGTCTGTTTGTTTGTGTAAGTCTTGTGATCGAAGACCAATGTCAAAGTCTTCTCACAGATACAAAGTTCTGTATTTCAACAAGTTGGTAGGAGTACACGAGTAGGTCTAGTGCCCTGAGGGGCTTCCAGCAGAACGCCATCCAAGTGTGTGGGCTGGGCTATAACTGAGTGCAACATGGGGATTTTAGAGGCTCGGTATCGAGAGCACAAGGCGTTATTCATTGTCTGTTGTGACATGTCAGCAATTTTTGGGGTGGGAGAGCTTGGAAATGCTTAGTTTATCTTGAAGATATTGGCTCATGTTCATTGTCGAGAGGCCTTAAGGCAAGTCTAAGGTCAGCAATCTTGGACGTGCTGAGATCATCTTAAATACTGTGAAGGAAGCGTGTAGGTTCCCGTTCTGCCCCATGAATATACAAGTCAGGTACATGGGGGTTTCACCAGCAAGTATATAGTGCCTCACCAGAAGGTACATGGGTGTTTTTCAAAACTGTTTCTTTGTTATCAGATACATATTTTACAATTATATCTATATCGAAGTTATTCTGAATATATAAACAGCATCAGGAAACATTAGTTACGGCTGGAGTTCCTGATAATCCATTTTATCTAAAAAAGAATTATAAACTTTCTGTAAATTATCAATAAATTGGTATAAAATTGATTAAACATGAAAATGATTTCTCTAAGGTATAAACCAACCTCACTGGCTTATCAGTGCAACTTACAGTGAAGTTCAGATACAGACTTCACCGTTCAGTGAAAAAAACAGTTGTGAATTGTTTGAAATACACAAAACAAAACAAAAAATATATATCAACAATGAAAACATTCATAAAATATAATCTGAATTGGCCAATATAATCTTGAAAATGCTACTGTGTTCTTCACGAAGACTCTTTGCGCCTGTAAAAGATTTTTCTACAAAAGAACAATTAAATTACCTTTCGGCTCAGTACGTGAACATTAGTTTATTAATACAATTACTTTAGTTACCCTATACAAATCAGCGACTGTTACAGAAAACGTACCATACTGGGCAACGTAGAAAACGACTCCTACTGATAACCGATACCTTTAATAATTTCTCTCCTGCCCCACTTTCCCTCTTCGTCTTACATTTACCAGAGCCATGAACTACTTTCGTTTTCGTGATGTTACCATTACCTATAGCGGAAGAGTTGGTGGCACACTTTCCCTCTCCGTGTGGACCATCTGAAAGCTTGGGCGGGGCCGCTCTGGCCTCTATAATAGAGCAATGTAGAGCGCACGGAACAGAAAGAAGCCTAGATCTGCGAGAGGATGCGCTTGTCTGGGGCTGTCGTACCCCACATCTCTGTGGTGACCCTGGGATGAAATCAGAGATGTATCGTGGTCTAGAAAATCATCCTTTCTTTTGGCGAAAGTACGAATTTTCCCTTTGCCTTCGGTCTGGTAACACACTAGCTCAAGACTATTTCCTTCTCGTTTAAGCCCAAGTTGTTGATAATTTCTCCAGATGACCTGAAGCAGACCTGTGCTCCAGTCTGATCTGTAATGTGGCTTCCTTTCCCCGTGACTCCGGCTTTCTCTCTTTCTTCTCATCTACTTTCTCACGCTTTCATTTCCCTGTGGCACTCTTTCCACCCTTCCTCCTCTGCTTTTCTTTGATTTCTCCGGACTCTGCCCGACCCCCAGTGGCTTTCTCTCCGCCCGACATTCTTCCTGGACCTGTCCTCACTCTCCCTGGACCTGTGCCCACTACATGCACTCTCCCTAAACCTATCCCCACTCCAGTCACTCTTCCTGAATCTTTCCCTACACCGTCCACTCTCCCTGGAAGTGTTCCCACTCTCCCTTGATGAGTGTCACTCTCCCTACAATCTCCAGGACCCACACGGTCCACACAGTGGCCCACGGACAGGAGCGCTGTCCGTTGTCCCTGGACCTCTGGCATCACTATTATCCGTCCCATTCTGGCTACAGCTTATAGAAAGGACCATAAGGAGGCCCTTCCCACCACCACGTGCCTCGTTCCTACGCCCAAGACTGTCTTGGAGTCCTTAACCCATCTGCCTCGCGGGAGTCTGTCAATGTGTCTGATGTCTAGCTCTGAGGAAGGCAAGGGAAAGGGGGCAGATAAGGGAGGTGGAAGTGGAAGGGAAGGTGATAAGGATGTTTGGAAGGGTAAAAGGGACGGGAGCGGTGATGAAGCACATTGTGGAAATAAGTTTTTCCCAAAGCAACACTTGACCTGAGACGGTAACGCATTAGTACTTTTCATTCGTTTGCATATATAAGGAAGAATGTGAGGTCTGCCTCAGAGACACTTTGGGTCCTCCTCTCGAGAGCCAGTGAGGGAGATCTGTTTAGAAAGTCGACTACGGTGTAGAGGAAATCAGGGCCAGGGCGGTGGAGTGTCATGGCGACCGACATAGTGCCGCGCGAGGCCGAGAAAAAGTGGCATGAAAGCCACGGCTCGGGCCTCTCCCCCAGCCCAGGGGAGAATGTGCCTATGGCCCGACGGTGGTGAAGGGTCGCTCTGCAGGGCAACCAGGAAATGGAGACACAGAGAGAGAGAGAGAGAGAGAGAGAGCTGGTATAATCTGCAGAGGTGTCGAGAAAAGAGAAAGAGAGCGAGGTGAGGTCGATAGCAGAGAGAGAGAGAGAGAGCTGGGTCAAGGAGACAGACACGAGACGGTGCAGAAATAACGTGAGACCCTCACTAACATTTCTCCCTTGGCTCAAAACCGCGATTATTCTGACCCACGATGTCGGACGTCATAAACTACCATGAACCACTCACGGCGTACCCCAAAACACGATCTTGAAAAGTTACATGTCTTCTGATATTTTACGATAAGTAAACTGATATCCTTAAACTTATATCAGTGTGGGGAAAAGCGAAGGAAAACGCACCTAATATGAAAGGAGAATACAGAGTGACCAAGTAGCTCTCTTGAGTGAAGTAATCTAACAAAACTCATGAGTAATAAAACCTGTGCTTGTATGACACTTGCGAGGGAAGCGTGACGAGGCATGTGGTATCCTGAAAGGGTTACGCGCAGGACCGTAACGACAGGTGTTTGATTACGAGATGTATCTCATCTGTACGAACAGGACGGGGAACATCTAAGGATTATAACGAAGAATTCTCGTAACTACAGTGGTCACACGGCAACAGACCCTGCGAGAAACGGGGCAAAGTATCTTAGGGGAATAAAGTCCATGTCATTATGGACAGTACTCGAAGCAGGACCGAACCAGACGGTAAATACCGCAGAAAAAAACAGATTTCGACAAGTTCTACAAACAGCATTTCGTAAAGGTAATCAGAAGGCAGTGTGGAAAGTAAAGGGCGAGACGATAAGCGTCCAGCTGGGGCGCGATGAGGAGGCTGCAACATGCAACAGAAAAGAACAGCAGACCATCTCAGGGTCTACTCGCTTGCAACTGACCCAAGACACAGATAATTCTATCTACACATCTAAATAAAATGTTATGCACTATACATGGGCTCCATACATTCAAATCTGTAATAGAAAAAAATTATCTCATTTGTTAATTCATTAAAGGAGACGGTGATTATAGTAATGTAAATATGACTTAAGGGAAGTTTTGTTAAAATTAGTTGTTTGACGACAAACGGATTGTTTTTTCATTCTTATTTCTGGCGATATTTGTAATGCTTTAAACATCTCATTGTCCTGAGCTTTATGTGCTCTTCATAAGGCCTCCATCTGGTCGCCTCTGATGGGCAAGAGAATGTGAATGGATTAGCGAGAGTTCAGTGAACCGAGCAGTGGGATGGGAGACTAAAACCTTCTGGAGGTAAAGAAAACGTGGAGCGGAGTTGCTCTCGCCAGCGAAACTCGTCCCAACTTTCCCTCTCCGTACCCTTGCTGGGCCGACTTTCACTTTCTTCACCCTTGGAGCAGCCCACTCTCCCTTTCTCCGTCCTTGGCTTTCATTGCCACTCTCCCTTTCCCTCCTGAACTTTTACTTTTGAACTTGAGGCCTCGTCCTCGCGCGGACACCACTACCTTCGCTCATTACCATTCACATCATCTCAGATCTCCCTGTGATTTACATATTCAACGTGAAGTCCCACACACACACATTCTCACTTTCACTTTCCAGAATTCCATTTCTTGATGCAAGAGGGAATTACTGGAATAAATTCACCTGTTCCTCATCCCGGTATTTACCTGTTGAATCAAGTCGTGCTTTCTTGGTGCTCTCATGGAAGCTACTCAGTGGGAGTCACCTTGCCCACGCCCCTCCCATCCTCTCCACCTCCCGGATCCGCTACTGACGACCTGGCAAAATGGACTCGTCCGGCCGAAGGGGGGAGGCATGACCGGAAAGCTTGACAGAGATATCAGTAACCCGACAAAGGCAGAGGAGGAAGGGCTTACCTTTCTCCCGCTGAGCCATCGGGAAATGCTTTCATTCTTTTTTATGTCGTTAATTCAAGTAATGAGTCGATGAAAGATTATTCAAGTAATAATCGATAAAAACCATAGCAGATCTGCAAGAGGTGTTATGAAAATGAACCTGATTTTCTTGCTGCACGACACGCCCGGTGTAAAACACTTAAGTTGGTGTCAGTACACGATTTCCTTGTCGATGCGAGTCAGCGCTGAACTGTTACAGGCGATGACAGACGTCATAACGCCAGCGCCCTTCAGGTTACGTATAACAGATAGGAGTACGTCGTTACCACACAGGTCGGAGGTTCTGAACTCACTGGTGGACCGCCCAAGGATATGCTGTTGATCCTGCATGATGCAACATTGTAATGCACGTGATTACCGAGTCTTTCGCCCCTCAAACGTGTATGGAAAGTTGTACTGTAGACCGAACTCATGACTCAAGTTAAATTTCGAGTGAATATTTCCAACATAATAGGGCGGAACATCCACAATATAAAGCATTTTCGTTTATAAATATTTTTTTTTCACTTGCTTGCTGTATGGTTCATCGCGTTAACCTGTCGGCGTGCGATCTCACATCACTGCTTGTGGACAGGGGTAAAGGAAAGTCCAATCCAAGCGCAACCCCGACGCTACGAGAGGAACACGCGAGCGACAACCGCGTTAGATAACATTTTTTCTCCAACTTTCCTCGCGCGGGAATAATCTCATCAGGTCTCTCCACATTACACCATCACAGCTCAAGCCTAAGCGGAACGCAGCTATAATTTGCGTCCAGCAGGCAAGCCACGCTAACTCTAAAACAGATAAGCTGTATTAAGGATTACTGAAGAGGGCACAAGGGCCGTATATACATCGTGGCAATGTATGAGGTCTTAAGCCTAACTAACCAAGAAAATGTTTGCTGATTCAATCAGTGAAAGCATGAATCGGTGGACACAGGTGTACGGCAAATGGCATGGGGTGTGTAACCCCTGCAACATGGCACATAACGCACCGGGGGAGAGGCACTGCAAGTGTGCAACAAGTCGAATCGAAGGTTCAATGAGTACGCTACGACAAGATGAGGTAAAGCAACGCCGCCTCGCCTCTATCGTCCACATCAACGAACATTCATTTTCCCGCCAAACCACGCAGTGCACTGACTACTCAAAGCTGTTGTCCGCTCCGCGAGCGATGAGGTTTGGGTTGGTCCACTGTCGAGCGCGGGGGAGGACACCCATACCCAGAAACGAGCAATGGTTACCAGGAACTAATACAGCTCATTTCACCAACTTCATACATACAATCTTAAAACTGCGAGGAAAGGTGTACGTAAGTACCATAAGTAAAGCCCACAGGCTGTAAAGTAAGTCGGATGTGATCAAGTTCGTGTTCAAGTTAATGTGTTTACCTTATTGTGTTTCTGCGCTTGCTAGTGTACATAGGAATATTGTGTATGTGTGCGCACGCCTGTCACTAATGTTTAACGTTTTCAGTTACTATGGTGACTAATCAATTCGTCATTACGGTTACGTCAATACCAAGACAATTCAGCCAATGTGACACTGATGCAGATCCCTCAGCAATGTTCTGCTTGTATCAATTATTCTTTCATGGAATGTAATTTTCCTCAAATCCAGTAAGTAAGATTTTGTTCGGTAGGATAAAAGTGGAGAATCATCTGAAATGCTGCAAATATCAAGGCAATTATTGTGATCTGTTCTCTGAACAAGACAATTGAAGCTATCATATCGATCAATTGTTTATCTTAAGAATGTCCTTGCACCTCATGAATTCGCACGACTCATGTCATACAAACGCCACGAAAATCCGTTCTGGGAAGACATCCGACCAGATCTTAGATGTAACAATAAAGTTTACCCTTTCGCTCACGTCGTTTTCTCTCATCCTCCATTACGTCACAACCCTAGCGCTCCCGTGTCCCTCCCTACTGTCTGCTTTGTTAAGAGATTGCAATTGAGTACCGTATACACCCAAGCTCAAAACCTACCTTTCTCAATCATGACAACGAATTTTTTGTTGTTGTTAATGATGATACCAAGTTATCCCCAACTCTCCATCCAATATCTTAGGCTCATTAAACAATCTACCACAAAGAAATCTCTGATTACTGTTCACTTTTAATTCTTTGCATTCCTCATTCTCTCCAGAAAGACCCTATGAAGTCCGGCACATAAAATGACTTCTCTAAGTCTGCCATGGCCCCCTAACATTCCGGATATCGGTTAGTCATGTACCAATACACACAGAAGAGTTCGTGCGTACGTGCGTGCATGTATGACTGAATAAATTCTCTGTCATTTCGAAGAACCAGGCTGTAGGTGTCCCAGGCAACACAAAAGATGCAGCAACACAACAGCTCTACCAGCAACTGGAGTAAACAAAGGAGTGGTTGCTAGGGTCTGTCATGCCTTAGGGAGGGAACAATGGAGTCCGGGCTGAGCCACTATTTCGTGGGGGAGGTTGCTCACCTTCGACACCGCGACGTGTCTTGAATAGGCTGATTCCAAGCCAAATAGCAACAATATGAGTAAACACACATTAAAAACTAATGTCCTAAGAGGAAAAAAATCAACTTCCATTTACAAAACACAAAGTGAGGAGTAAACACGGGGCGGGAGCGGTACCTTGCGCGCGGTGGGGTGGGACAGATGACCCTGGGTGGCAGGACGCGGCGCTGCTCCCGCCCTGACGTAACACGGCCATTAATCCTCCCACCCTACTCTCTATAAGGCCCTGATATAGCTAACATAACATGCCCTGTGGGGAGGGGGAAGAGGTATAACTACGTCTAACCTCACGTGTAAAGTAACATTACAGTCGTGAAAAGTTTTATATTTCTCGAAGCCGCGCGGCCAAGGCAATGTTGTCCTGCTCCCTCCCAGGACCGAACGTCCGGTAGCCCAGGGTCGTCTGCCTCCCTCGCTCGTAGCTTAAAAAGACTGTAGTTCTGTTGGCTTTATTTCTCCTCCGTCCTATTACCTCAACGGAGATTCTATATCAGAATAGACGCAGGCTATAGAGGTCTTTACTAACTATACTTACACTAACACAGAACAATTTTACAACACTAAAGGTAAATATTCTGTACATGATCTTTAGAGCCAATGCAGCCTCTAAACACCAACCAAAAGCATGTATGATCACACCAAGAATGTATAAAAGTATATAATAAGAGAAGATTAACGCTGTGATAAATAAATGATGGAAAAACTGTCATTCAAAAAATAAGAAAACAATTCAAAAACAGCAATTAGTGTCCCCTGAAATCCATTTTCTCTTATCATCACGGTGACGATACTACCGGGTTGAAATCTGTTTCTTCCTTCGTCTACGGCTCTCTACCTACCATTCTACAGCTAGCTTCAAAAGTTCTCGTTAAAATATGAAATCTGGCAACATCTGCAACGTGTGGGCGGTGTTGTAGTGGGAAATACAATCATGTACATCCACGACGAGAATGAGCAACCACGGCAAGCCCGGGTGACGGTAGAGGGCCGTCTGTCCCAAGGAGGAGCGGGCTGAAGGACGCCAACTCCAGCATCTGTCCCACACAAGGACCAGCAGCAGCCTGCCTCTGGGACCCTCACGCCTCAGCCACGTCCCTGGAGCTGCTCAGCGTGGCTCCCCGGCCTTGTAGCATACTCTAGGGACACCAGCTCCCGTCCTAGGGCTATGCTATGAGCCGAATTTGGGCGAAGGAGCATACTTGCATTGACGAGTCAGTGACCCTGACTACAAGGTAGTATTGTCCTTATACAAAAAAAAATATGCCATACACTGAGAGATATCTTGGCAGATATGCTGATATAAGGTGCTAAAAACAATTACCGAACCTAGAGAGGATCAATAAACCCTCAGTTAGCTAAGCCCTGCATACCATAATGCTACATTAATTACTCAACGGTCTATCAGTCACTCAAATTACTGCATTCCGATGTAAACGAACTTCAGGGAACTGTAACTCAGAGCATCGACGGGATAAGTATGCATGTACAGCTGAACTTCCTGGATCGCGACGTAAGGAAGTCAACTGCCGTTCCGCTGTCAGTTACGGTGCGGTGAGAATGGACTCGCCCGGACTCGTCAGGGTCGCGGTGACTAGTGTTTCCCACCAGTTGTACCCTGAGCCGCCCACTGTCATGTCTGCATCCTCTGGCCTAGAGTATCATCCTGTTCTCATCTTCTGAAGTTAAACGTTATCACTTCTTTTGTTTTCTATTTTTCACAAAGCCTTTGGAGTGTTTACAGTGTTCAGGAAAATCTTTACGATACTTCATCATTATCTAAGTTCTGTGACAATATATTTCCTCTGAATATTAATTTCTTCTCAGTTGCAATATTTCCTCAGTGAGCAAATCCAACATAACGTTATTCTGCATTAATTCTTTTTACATTCCGCTTCAGCTTATGTGTTGAAACGATGTCCTGAACATGCAACTTTGGACTTAGCTAACGCCTTGCGAATACTTAAGAGTGAAGCCAAGTATCGATACTTCACAATACATGGGCAATTTCCAGATATCTTGAACTCTGCAGTAACGTTCCTGCCACAGCCTAAGAAAAGTCCATAAATCTAGTCATAATGTGGCACAATTATCTCTACCCTGCTTACTGCAGAAGCAAACTTTAAGAATTCTGCGGTTTCTTTATACTTCAATATTTCTTCTTCCAGATCAAATAAATTTGTTTCCACTTAACGAACGCGACTTCCCCATCGGCCGTATTATTCAAATTTGTTTAAGTTTGAAGGATTTTCTTACATAGCAAAAACTCAATCTTCTTTTTTATTCAGTATTTCCTTCGACACTTTCCTCAACATTTACATTATCTTATGACACTTGGCACTTGTACCTTTGCGTTACTTAACACTTTTGCGACTTTCATTGTACTCTCCGAAGTGTCCCTCTCCCTCGAGTCACTCTTCATACATTGGTTTAAGTTTCAAAATCACACTCGGGCTTAAGTTCGGATTCATTTGCTCTCTATGTCTGCTAACGACTATAGTAACGGACCGAAGTTCCCAGTTTGGACGTCAAGCCACAATAAGAATTATTAATTTCTAACCACATCATCTCTTTTTCTAGCCCTGGTCAGGATTCCTAGTAGCTGGAGACCTCATTACGAACGAGTAAGAAGTCTTGCTTCGTTTCCTTCCTGCTGACCCAGTAGGCGCGTCCTCCGACGCTCTCCCAAAGGATGAGTCGCTTTCCCCTGGTTTTCTGTGCCGCTGGTCTCGACACGGTTCTTGCCAGCGGGTAACCTTTTTCCTTTCCCATTCCCCTACTTTCTTGACGCCGGCCAACTTCCCGAGGGCGAACCAGGTCGCCGACATATAGGTTTTTTTTCCTACTTTCTGGCTAGGGCCTGTATCCTTGGCAGTCTGCGGCTCCTGATGGTCAAGACTTCACGGCGTGGGGAGGACGGGAGGAGGGTCCGGCCGTGACGCTGGGCGGGGTGCTAACCTGATCCCCGGGACTAAATCATCTCCCCGGGGTAGATAAACCTTTGCAGGAGGCGCCCTAACAAACCTAATTTGTTTCAAGAAAATCTAATCAGCCTGTTCAAATCAGTTCGTGGGATCGATGACCTAAACCATCCACCCAGTTTAACTAAACCCCAATTACTGAGAGAAATAAAACCACAGAGCGATGATGACCCCACCCCCCTTAAGTAACTCAACCGTTGCAGTGTTGATAACAACTTTAATGATGGTAACTAACAAATTTAAATGAAACTGCTGACCGTCTGGACGGTAATGTGATCTTATTTCACTAGATACCACCCTGGGGTCATCCCCAACATAGCAGTCGCCTTTTCCCGCCTTCCTGTCTCGCGCTGTGTGTGTACCGTCTGCTCTACTTTTTCCCAGGACGCGTCGCTCGTACTCCACTTTTCCCAAAAC
>JAUUDW010640929.1:0-10930 GCA_032361385.1 Panulirus guttatus
AGAGAGAGAGAGAGAGAGAGAGAGAGAGAGAGACAGACAGACAGACAGACAGACAGACAGACAGACAGACAGATAGAGATGTAGAGAAAGCCAAAGAGTACCATAAAATTATCATTTTTTCAGCTTTTCATTCTCATTCTTTCTCCTTTCTCTTTTCTCTCTCATTTTCCCTTGACCATGAACATACTTAACACAATTTCATGCTTATTCGTTTATGAGAAGTGGTGTGTAGATATAGCAAACTGTGTTAAGATGAAAAATTCATCAAAATAAACTGATTTTGCCTGATGTTACTCATGAATTTTTGATCCCATCCACACCAGTGTTATACTAAACAGACAAGGCACATGTATTTTTGCAGACCACGAAATGTTCTGTATTCGTTAATACCACACGTTCCATGCAGTGCCGAGAATTTAGACGCTACAGAGAGTCTCAATGAGACTGTGGCAATCCCGAGATGAACCAAGTCAGAGGAACTATGTGTTGTTTTCGTCTCGAGCGCCAATCACGCCGAAGAACTCTCAGCAAAGTGTGCATTTCGAGTGATGCATCTCCATCATGTAGCGGGAAGAGGCCTCCTTGGTCCAATCGGTGATCGCTCGACAACTCTGGGTTCACCTGGAGTTGTGGAGGCGTTTGAAGTTTCGCGTGTGTCAGGCAGAGTCGTCAGTTAATTGAAGCTCAAGTTGCCCCTTAAAGTTGAAAGTCTGTTTCAATTTCCGAGTTTTACTATCTATCACTGATGGCCGTCCGGATCTGACAAGGTTAGCAAACAGAACACTCTCACTTCGATTCCTGGAAAACCAGAGACAACTCCGATCAAAGGAAAATAACGCGTTAACAAATCTCTTTCATTTCTTAATTCTCTCCGACGGTGAAATTTGTCGTATTCCTCGCCAAGCCATATCAGTAACATGTGTTTAAAATCGACAGACATCTAGTTGCATCTTAAACGTCAAGTAGTGAATCTTTAGACTATAAAAACTAAACAGCTATATACAGGTTCGTGAGAGGCTTTTACCATTCTACCTAGAGCTTAGCCAGGATGAGCTCCGGAAATGTCTCTTAAAGCAGAAAGCAATAGCCAAGATATGAGGACAAACACCTGTGAGGCAGGTGCAGAAGTGGTGAGGGAGGAGGTAAACTTAATTACACCTCGAGCGGGATGAATAAAATAGGTAAGACAGTAAAAGACAGACATTACCCTGATGAGTGCTTGAGACTTCCATGTAGGGGAAGGATAATGAAATTTCCTCTACATTCTCCTTCCAAGGTTTTAGTTACTGTACAAAAGCCAAAGATTAATGAATTCAAAACAACGATAAACTGCTTTGTAATACACAGTCTAGCTGAGGGCTTTGACTTCTGTGTGGTAGATCAGATGAAAGAGGTTAACCAGTGCCATATTTGATATAATCTGGCGGCCACCCTCATTTATGGACAAAAAACATAACAGTTCACAATACTCTATCTTGGGATGCACGTGTTTATCTGATGGAAGCGTAAAAAACATTCATTGTCTGAAATTCAATCAAGGCATCTTCTTAGAAACAGGAAACTCGTGGAATTGCGCAGAATATATATATATATACCTTCAAGTTGCGAAGAAAGATATGGCTTTGGGTGTGCATATGTAGTTTGTATACTGGTGAAAACATGCATACATATACATGCACCTTTATACATTCGATCTACTCATCAAATGATTGCCAGTGATACGGCTAAGCCATCGCATATATACTCATTTAAAATAGAAATGTTTTGCAACCGTAGAACGTAAGGTAAACAAGTCGTATTTGAACAAATCGGTTGTAACCATGTCCTGGCAGCATATGGAAACTGTTCGGGGTGCAAAAATTAATTTCAAAATTGCCAATACCGTGCCGGGAAAAGGGCATAAATGTTGCTCGGTGTGAGTTAATGTCACTCTCAACTAGTAATCTGTTGTGTTTATGGCTTCTGTAAAGTTAGTGTGGGTAATGACCGCCAGGATGAGGCTATGTGAAAGTCATGTGATTTGTGTACTTTGTAAGATACAGAGAAATCTATCACATCCCTGTAAATGCTGTAGGGATTGGGGTTAATCTTTTTATTCTTTTAATCAAAGAAAATTGATCTTCTTTCAAAAGGATGACGACCTTAAATTGATACGCTCACTGGTAGTCAGGACCTTTCTTCAAGAACCTTTAAGCATCCACCTTCTTTTAGGGCAATTTGATTTCAGATTGAACCAATTCTAAACGCTCATAAGTATTCTAAAAGCTCACAAGATATCATTTTCTGAGCACGAAAAATTAGCCTGCTCTTCCTTTATCAAATGCACGTACATATAAAACTTACAAACCAGTCAATGTTCTTGTTAACCAAAGAGACTCTGAACTATTTGTAAAGCCAGCAGCCTCATCTTCAATGCCGAATCTCTCCCTAATTCTCAGCTTATGGTTAGAACTAGCTATTTACGATAAAGTGAGTTAGATACAAGTTATTTTCTCCTCTATCTGTCTGAAGTTGCCCCTTGGTGTGATATCGCCTTAAGCCAGTTACAAAGTTTTAAATCTGCATTTACATAGCCTTCTCCTCCTAAAGCCTTTTGAACAAAACGGGGCATTGTTTTCTTTTAATAAAATGAATTCTAACAATGAATAGTTCCATATGAAAGTGCCATGTCCGTAAGCTTTACCTCTGGTAAATTAACTTCCATACGATATCAGTGCTCGCAGCACAAGCTAGATTATCCTCTTGATAACTACACTTGAACGTATAACTGAATATTTCTCGATACGAAATACTGATATCAGTTCAACTAGCTTTGGATGTCACATTCATTTTCGAATAGTTTTAAAATTTCTGTCCAGCGTTGGAATTCATAAATAATTGCAAATCGCTGCAATTAAGCCTGTTCTTTAACACAGCAATGCAACTTAGTATAAGCAAAAATAGAAAAGAATTTAAATTCTTCTTCATAAGAATCAAATCTGTTCATATAAATTTGTATCCTATAATCACCAGAATCAAAACGATTTTTTTTAAGAAGATTTTAAGGCAACGAGCTAACTCCTTTTGCCGTTGAAACAAAATGAAATCTTCAAAGAAAGATGCAAGAGCCTTTTAGAAAACTCTGCCAAAGCAGACCAAAGGAAGAGCTTAAGAATCTCAAGACCTGATAAGATTGCCCCCAGCTTAAAGACGACAACATCCAAAAGTCGACGAAATTGATGGATGGAATCTTTACAGAAAGACCTCTAATGTCATACTACATGTTGTTGTTGGGCATCATATCTTCAGAAAGTAGAAGTCGTGTTAAGACATTTGCATACTGAGCGACAGTTCAGTCAGGGCTAATAATGGAATCAGAACTTCGCATACTGTGCCTTGTCTTGCATGCAATTTGCACAATCAGAAGTAAACACGAAGTATGCCAACAGAAAAGATAAGGACAATTTAGAACGGTCTTTTACTGCTGGAAGTAGTTTGGGCAAGATCTTAAACACAAGATGATGATAACTCAGTTTATGAATGAGAAATATACAAAATATGAAGGGAAGAAGGAAAACATATACTTAACCGAGAGATTACAGGAAACCATAGACTTTAAATCACTGAAAGTAAAAACCAGAATCAAGATTATCTTTACATATTATATAACATTCCCAAAAAAGGGGATAACCTGAAAATTCATCCATCCTCCCGTTATTCTAGGTTATTTTAGGTCAAGTTAGGTTAGATTAGTTGAGGTTGAAATACAAGCCTAACCCATGCTTGCTTCTAGATAAGCCTGAAGGCCCATGCTGCTCCTGGCTGTGTCTCAAAAGCCCAAGGCTTCCTCTAGAATTGTCTGCAAGCCCATGTCTAACTCTGGCTTCATCTGCAAGCCCATATCTGCCCCTGGACGTGTTTTGAACCCCAGGAACGTCACCAAACCAAAAAAAATAAGAAAAAAAGAAAAAAGAGAATCATCCTGGGATTTAAAAGGGAGAGTGAGAGAGAAGAGGAGGAGGGAGACGCAAGGCCAATAGCACCATTCGCAGACGGTATCACAGGAGTTCGCGCGTAATGACAATGTCCTGGAGCCTGGCAACCTACTGGGACAGCGTAGTCGGGAGGAGCCAAGCCGGGGGCTTACGGTGTTAGTGCTGTGGATGTGTGAGTCGCCTGAACAATACGAACCGTGTAAGGATTAGTGGCAAGGGAGAGAAGCAGCGATAAGGACCAGTGCGCGTGCGCGCGCTCCTTTCCTCGCTCCTAATTGAACGTAAGAAACAGACGAATATCAAAACACGTTCTGTCTTAAAGGATTAATCAGATTATACAGCATACTTTAGTCAACTTAATGTGGGCCCATGATTCTTTGAAAAATCATTGAAAGATTTGCTTTGAATGATAATCTAGGAGTCTGTACAGAGAGTACGTCGGCCTGACGCAACTGATAACTAGTCTGGGATTCTGCACAGACAGTGTCGACCTAGGGCAGCTGAGAACTAATCTGGAAGCGTACGCAAAGAGTGGGTCGACCTGTGGCAACCAACAAGAGAGAAATCCAGAACGCACTTGTAGTCAAACAAGAGACAATCTATTGTAATGTACTCGCTTGCAGGAGACAGCCACTTGACGGGGAAGTCTTATCTATAAGCAAGAGAGATGGTCTGGTGGAGAGTGAGTCACTGTCTTCCCAATGTTTCTGTTAGGTCCCCTGTTCCACTGAGTTTCTTGTTGAACTTTTATGGTATGGAATCCGAATATTCCCACTTAATGTAGACTTTCACATGGACAGGGTTCCCGTGCTCAGAAATGGCCTGGATCGATTTGAATCTTAATTTCCAAAGTTAGTGTATCCTTAAGTGATAGAAACCAAACGTGATATATGCCTGTGACACTAGTATAAGTGGATGAAACAATGATTTAGCGAGAAGAAAAAGGAGATGCAAGAGTCGCAGCCTACGTTACAATAGTCACACAGGAAGCTTGGAAACAAAAAAGTCGACTCATCAGTCTCAGTAGATCAATTTGAAAGCAGCCACTCTCTCCATCACGGCCGAAGAAAAGCCATATTTATAGCAAGAGCGTGCAAGGCTTTAGAAATACCTTGAAAGGGTGCTCAAGACTTTTCGATTGGTCTTTTATGGCATGAAGCTGGCGGTCTAAGACTGATATAACATGCCAAACGATCATCACAGCCTTACTAAGGCTGCTGAGAGTAACTTGACTTAGAAGCATACACGAATCGTTAAACAAAAGCAACTTATCTCTTTAGATTATTATACCTAATCTAACCATCTTTTGCAGGCGTCATTAATCAGTTTAATTTGGTCGAGTCCATTCTAAACAGTAAAGCTTTAAGAACTTATCTTTGGAAATTAATCTTAAAGAGACATCTCATCAGATCTGACCAATCTCTTCTTCGTCCAACAAAGGGTAGATCTATTCACATTTGACTGTGGTATATACTGGAATATCTCCTATCCATACAATCGCTACAGGAGTATATCTAAGGTTGGCAGGACTAATATCCAGGTGTCGTCTGTGATTTGATGCTAACGGTGGGTTATGCCGAGACATATACTCATTGGGAAATGAACCAAGACATCGACAACGATCTTAGTACAGACCCACCTTAGGAAGCGGGTGTTGGACGCTGGGATCACGAGGAGCGTTTAATAATCGTGAGTAAGACGAGAATAGTCAATTTAACGTTACTGTTACTAACTCTCTTCTCTTTAGTTGGACAGTGCGTCAGTATGTGAATGTGTGTGTGGGATTGCTATATGTGTGTTACAGAAGAGGGTTGCCCTCGTCTCTTAACCTTGTATATCCGCTATGTCTTTACTCTTGTGTACACACACACACACACACACACACACACAAACAGATATACACATACATAATGTGTCTGTCTGTGTCTGTGTTCATCTTATGTTTTTCATTTTCCTCTCGAGTACACATAAACAAGGGCGTCTGTTGATTTAAGTGCGTGTCTGTCTTCCATGGGCAACATTCGAGCCAGCCTTTGATCTGTGTGAAGGGCGAATTCCGCTTGACCTCCTCTCAGGGTCTTAATGCTTCCGAAACAATAAATACAGGTGGAAACTTTCGCCTTGTTTTTCTTAACTTTTTTTCCCACGGCTGAAGAAGGAATTTTTTTCAGGCTTCAGCTCACAAAATTCCGCTATAGCTGTAAAGAATGAATTCGTTTTTGTTTTAGATGTACAATGAATCAATTCTGGCTGGAAATTTAATGTGTTTGTTCAAATGCAATATTAGAGGAAAACTCAGTATTTAGTGATTTCAGCTGAAAAGGAATCCTGAATATTTCTGATGCACTACCCCTTCTGAAAATATATAACCACCTTATTCAAATCATTTATCAGATGTCTTAAAAATTCGATTAATCCACGTATATACTGTGGCAGCAATTCAGTTTGTCTTCCTGCAATGCTATCATAGAATAGGCTAAGCAACTGTGTATCCCAAAGGCCCCCCTGGAACAACTTCAAGGTTTTGTATGGTATTTTGTAATCAAATCATTCAGTCAGATTTGCAGAGTCCCTCGAAATATATATCCTATGGTTGCGGCAGAGTTTACACAGGATATTTCATTTTGTTATGTCAACAAGTCGCCAACCGCTTGGGGCGATTCTGTTCTCAAAATCAGTGACATTTTTTCTTAGGATTATTTTTTTCTCCTGGGTCTGAACTCAAACCACATTTGCATAACAAGATAGGAGGTTGGTGTTGGTGGCAGTAGAGAGGGATGTAGAAACCCAAAGTCCCTTCAGGCTTTTCGACTGTGTTGAGAATTTGCAAAGTTTTGCCTTCCTGTGGACCGATACGCAGCCATAGTGATTACAGCTAGGCTATCGAAAAGTCTTCATCATTTTATCCAAGTTTTCAAGATAATTCTTAGGCCACACACTCTCCCACTACTTTCTAAGGCCCTTGAGTAGTCCAAGTAACCAAATGCAACTATAAATGACTGATATCTTGAACTGTGGAGGGAGTAGAGTCTGTGGGACTCACCATATCCTTGTCTCAAGTCTCCTCGCGTGGTCTTGATACCATGGTAGTCGGTAGGCTTAAGGTCAAACAACCAGCTATAACAGTTCACCATATCCTCTTCCTCTTCCCACTAAACATTCCATGCACTCCCTCTCCAGTAGACTTATCCACATGGACGTTTCCAAAGTCTGTCCTTTACATAAACGTTTCTTTTTTTTAAACATTTCGACAGCTCATAACCCCTTCATGTAATTCCCCCTGTATCTGTAACCCTATTCATCCCTCTCCAATACGTACATGTTGGCTACATGTTTCAGATTTCTGACCTCTTTCCCCTTTACTCATCACAATGTTATTGCAGTTACATATCTGAAATTTCTAACTTTCTACATTTGAATCTATCTCACTTATCTATCCACACAGACTCAGTTCCATTATGAGCATGATAATGTTAAACAATATTTTCTCTTATGCCTGAAGGTTTTCACAAAAATCTGAAAGTCTTACAGTAATAAAATCCCGACAGATTCTCCTCCATCCTTCGATGCTTTCACTTCCCACAGTCTTACACAGATGATCTCTTACCACACCGTCAACCAACCTGCAGAATTATTGTGGCGCAAGAGTACCGTTATCTCTGATTCTAAAACCCGAATTCAGCTACGCTTTCCGCCTCCCGGCCAAACACCAGCATTGTTCCCCAACAGAATTCAAGGAATGATTGTATATGCTTATCCGACTGGCTACAACAGTCAATTAAACGCTTCCCCCATTCCGGCTTTGTTCGTTCTACCATATTCTGTTTTCTAACGCTAGATACTTCCTCTTACAAACTCCTGTGCCTTGGTATGTTACAATATTTTACGTAAGTACTGGTTTAATGGCGTTCCATCGAAATTCATTCCTTCTTAAGGTTTTTCTTTACCAATTCTTTTCATAAACCCACCGTATTAATTATGGTCTGTCTCCATCCGATGCAGAGTACATCTTTGCCTTCCATCTTCGGCTGTTTCAGTTCTGAAAAGTATCATACGACGCAATTCGTTCCTGATGTGTAACTCTTGATGCCCTACTAATGATGTATAGGTTCTTCTCTATGCCTTCCTGTAACTCATACTATACACGTAGAATATTTACAGATACATATCTTTTTTATAAATCATTAAACCGACGTGTATTCTTCTCTGTTATATGTTTATTTCCAAAGAATTATGAAGGACACCCTATTCTTCAAACTGATGATTTTAGTTATCACTCCACATCATTCAAAAACCTTAGTCTTATACATCTCACCCCCTTTATAATGCTCTTTGCCATCAGCTTACCTTTCCCCCACTCCCATGATGCCAGCGAGCGTATCTAAAGTTTGACAGCCACACAATACATCGTATTACATATAAAGCCGTAAAGATTCCATTCCCTTCTATTGCACACTTCACACGTATGGCGTGGGAACATTTGTATGATGCCTCGTCTCCCCTTTACTTATTCAAAACACATCTGCTCGACTTCAAATGTCTAATCAAATGGTATTAGCAATTTTCCATGTCTCATCTTCAGTCCCTTATAGACTCTCCCACAAAATTACTTTTCTCCTCGTGTATATATATCTCATATCAAAACGCATGTAAATGCTAATTGTACAATGTATTTTTTTGCATCCATTTGTCTACTTTCTCTCTGACGTGATGGTAATATACTTGTATCACCAATTATTTACTTTACTGTCTCTCAATCTGTTTCCCCCCCACGTTACACCACCTTCACATCAATAGATTCTGTCTATCTTAATCCACAACTCGTCATGGTCGCTTTCCTTGCACTAGTTTCCCCTTCGTCCCCCTTTTGTTTCCTATATTTGACTCTCTATACCTCTTCGTTTGGTCTGTCCATCCCTCTTTACTTTCATTCGAGGCCTCACCAGTTATATAAATCAGGTTTCCCTTTTGAATCCGTGTGTGCACTTCCATCCCACAATACCGTTCTCTGATTTTTCTGTTCCGCTCTTTCGCGCTACAAACGCCTTTCGCACTCTCGCTCGCTCCGCAGTTAATAATATTTCTTGATTTTTGTTTCCTATGTTTCACCGACCACGCCACCGCACGCCAGCCCTTCAGCATGTGATTCATACACTCACCATCCCTCTGTATTGCCCAAATCTCTCCTTTGTTAGATTTTTTACGAAGCATTTTACCCTTGCATATCTTCTCATCTTCCTGAGGTTTGCATAGTGGCAGAGGATTAAGTTTCCATTGAATTTATACCAGTGGAACAACATTTAAAGTATTTTTTTTACAGTCTCAGCAAAGCCAGCAGAAGTTGCAGTAATAGACAGAAGAAGAAAATACTGAAGGAGTGGAACCGGAGGGTGTGGGGGCGCCACAAGCCCTTCCTGCAAGGGATGGCGCGCTTTCCGCAGTAGCTGTTGAAACATTCCTTTCCCTCTCCTCTTGTCGGCTGCCGAGGCTACCGTAGCTGTATCCTGGTGTGGGTGAAGGAGTGATCGTAGCTGTCTCCTGGTTGGTATTGCATACTGACGTCTGGCTGGGTTCATGGCGTCGTCTCACGTGATGTGGAACTTAGATTCTGATTACTTGCGGTGGCATCGACGCTATCACGTGATGTAAGGTGGCTTTAAATTTCGACATCACTTTGGAGTTGTATTTCTTTTTTCTGTTCTTCCATTTTGGCTTTATATTCTTTATATTCTTTATCTCCTCCTGGCTTGTCTTTTGATGTATACTACGTTTCGGCTTTCCCTGGAATGGTTGAGTTCAGTTACTGGAGCTTGTGTGAGTGTTAGTTCTGGTCTCAGTGAGATGAACGTCTAGTTCTCAGTTGGGTAAACTTTTAAGATTTCTCTTTCTTTTTCTTTCATGATGTTTCCCATGTCGTGAGTAAGACTAGCTTTTCTCACAATCTTGAAACGAAATCCTTCTTGGATATTTTCTAAGTTCTTTTTGTACTGGTCTTTCAAGGGACTTGCTTTCTTAGAATCTGAGCGCCTTAGCTAAAAAAGAATTCTTCGGTTCCTGTTGCTAAAGATAATTCCTGCCATCGAGACCTCCTTAACTCCCTCTCCTCAGTGTCGATCTCTTCCATGTTTTCTCGACTTAAATCCTTCCTCCCATTATTTTCCATCACTTTAGATTAGGATGTAAGGGGTTCTTGCTACTAAGAGCGTCTCCTGAACCAGCTCTGCAGTGACTGTCACGTACCTCTCCCTGGACCAGATTGCTGGCTTTAACCTTCCGCCTTAGCTACACATGGGCTGTTTGCATTCAATTCACAGACACACACACACCCTATCTCTATCACTCACGCAAAACTCACTGACACTCAGCTCACACAATTCTCTATTCAGAATATTCAAGCCTCCTTATTCAATATATGGAAATGCTGGAAAATTGTTTCCTTACCCAGCGTCGAATCGGAGTGGCGCTACCAATTGAGGAGGCTGTAGCCTGTGCTTGACAATGTTTTTGAATATCCTCTTCTGTATTTCATTTCGCTTGAATGACTGCATTTGCCTATATCACAGGCCACTGTATGTATTGATCCTCTTACATGATGTTAGTCTTTATTTTCTTTAATCATTTTCGCGATTATATGAGATTTGATATACACTACTTTTATACGATTCATGCACGCTCATAGAAATTTCTGTATTTGTCACGTTTTTGTATCTGCGTGTGTGTGCAATTGCCTATTTGTACTGTATGGAGAGTTTGACACTCGTGTATGTGTGTGTGTGTGTGTGTGTGTGTGTGTATGCTTCCCTATTCTGTCCAGTTATGGGGGATGATTTGCGTCTTGTGCGTGTGTGGTCACGTATTTATAGGTAAAGGGGAGGGATCTCTGCTCTCATTGGTCCCCATTTCTCTGGTAAATACCGATTTGTATGGTACGGGGAGAGGATTGTACGCTTGTGAGG
>JAUUDW010640940.1:0-10930 GCA_032361385.1 Panulirus guttatus
TCCAGCAGGTGGGAATGCAGCAAATAGAAATGTGTGGTTTTGAATCATGAAGTCTTTATTTCATCTAACACAAGCTCATCTCATTATTCCCTGCAACAGAAGAAGCCACAGCAAAGACTTTTAGGGGCCTAAACCAGCACCAGGACTGGAACCCTGCAAACTGCTCTCATCCTGCCCCTACACCATTCCCTGGCCCTCCCTTACACCTGCATGACTCCCCCCTACACCTTCCTTTGGCCATCCCCTACATGACTTCACCGTCCACTGCATCTTTCCTTGACCTTCCCCTACACCTCTCCCGCACCTTCCCTCGACCCTCCCCTAAACCATCCTTTGACCCACCCCCGCACCTTCCCTTGAGTCTCTCCATCATGTTCCCCTGACCCTTCCCTACACCTGCCCTTGACAAGGGATATTGTTCGTCCACTTTGATATCTGTCTCTGATGAAAGGAAGCCTTTGAGTGTATCTGTCGTTGGAGCCCGAGGGATGGACTGAAACAGAGGCAGATGATTAGTTGGGGAGGTCCTGATCAGAGCGAGGCTCGTAATATGGTTGAGGGATCTTAAAGAGAACTGGTGCTTGTTGCCTTCCCAGCCAGCGTCTGGTACCATGTAACCCCCATCAGCATGACGATACGACCCATAAGCATGACGGTACGACCCATGAGCACGACGGCTCGACCCAGTGGTATGAGGGCCTGGTCTCTGATCTGACGGGGCCTGGTCTCTGATCTCGACCTTAAGGATTATATCATACCCAAGAGTCGTCCCGTCGTGTTCATGGGGTCAATCGGTTTATATTGGCCTCGTCCGCCCTATACCATAAATATTCCCGCAGCTTGTCCTTGCCTGCGACAGCCCGCCGTAATTTAGGCACCGTGGCTCACAAGCCTTGATTTGCACCCATTGCTCTGGAGAGGAGGATCGGGGGTTATGATCCAGAGGTCAGCGAGCGAGGTCAGGCAGTGTCCCGAGCGAGGAGGAGTGACGTTTACGGCCGCCAGTTAGGGAAAGTCGCCCCCGTCCAGAGATAACAACAGACAACGTTCGGTTATAAGACAAGAGCTTGTGCCGAGCGAGGAAGTGGCGGACCCAGCGGCTGATCACGTTTCCAGTGAACTCTTGCCCCAGATTTTTGAGGAAGATGAGATCCCGGTGAGGTCGTGTGGACTGCCAGATTCTTTTACCTCTCCAAAGATTACAACGGTACGACCCTTAAGTACACTGGAACGACTTTTGGACACGACTATGCGACCATTGAGTATGATGGTAAGACTTCTGAGCTGACCTTCATGGGTTAGGTCAAAGACCAGATCATTATACCAAAGAAACTGGCCAAATTGCTCAGGAGGTCCGGATTGTGTGATTACTGTTCGTGTGTTACGGGGAGAGAGTTTTACACCCGTGCTAACCCGTCTCTTAACCTTGTATATATGTACCGTGTCTTTACTCCTTTGTATACATTCAAACACACACACACACACACACACACACACACACACACACTCCTCAGCCAAGAGGGGAGGATGAACACCTGAGTTAGGTGTAGGTAGACTGCCACGCCCAGGATTTAAATCCACGCGGTTCCCACCCCAGGCTGGCCCGTGCTGATTAATGGTCAGTTACGCTAACCGTTACACTACGGAGGAGACTATAAGTGTATGTGTGTGTGTGTGTGTGGCACGGGAAAGACATGCCCCAGTCATGGCTACCACAGGTGAAAGGAAAAGGAGGAGAAAAAGAATCTAGAAACTAATCAGTGTTCCTCACGTGTTTGTAGACCTGACTCTCAAGGGTAGACAGTTTACAGGAGGAGGAGAATACGAAAAAGATGAGAAAACTCCACAGTTTAGCGAAGAGAGAAGGAGATGCCGCGATGGTCAGTACGGGCCGGAATCCAAACAAAGACAGACTGTGCGAGGCAGCATTCGGAGGCGCCCAAACCTAGGTGGCAGGGAAACATACAGACAGCACAAGAGAGCAGTGGCGAAAATAATAACCTGTGGAAAAGGGAAAGGGTAGCAACAGTGTGGCGTCCGGAGCGGGGTGGTTGAAGGGAGGTGGTGTTCGTGGAAGCATTGAGGCGGAAGGCTTTTGGTTCCACTCTCCTTAACATTTTGATTTTGATTTTTTGCTGCAGGAGCGGCGAATCTATCGTGTACTCCAGCCCATCCAGTGGGCGATGGCATGATAGAAGGTGCAGAGACCAGAAAAAGGTCCAGGGAATGAGCCTCATTGATTGCGAACACAAGTTCCAATGTGGCAAAAGTGTTAACAAGGTTAGGGTCGTATTGAATTGATTACTCAGCAGTTTACATGCTATGTGAACTGTTTACGAAAATTAAGCGATAGTAACTGGATTATGTATCAAGATATATGAAAAGTGAACTGTTTACAATAAGCAAAGCTCTGATAATCTTGAAGTATCAGAGGAAGAACTTTGTTATGGATGAAGTGTTGATACACATCCAGAAATGGTAAACAAGAATCACCTCTGAATTCACTCATTTTTCCAACAGTCATTTACATATTGTTGCAGGGCGCGGGTGTAACTTTGCTGACAAATTTTACTTGTGTTCTGTCCGTTGCCAACAGGAGAGGTAAACTCCCATGAATATCTAGAGCCCAGCCGAGGTCGTGCGACGACATCTCTTGCCGACAGAGAGGTGGAGGAAGAATTATCTGAGATGTATGAAAAATACTCATTACTAGGCCGATAATCCACCAGCAAATATGAAATATCTGCTCACAGAAATGATGATTACGGCACCCAGCTTTTGGGAAGCAGAGTTATGTGAATTATCTAACGTTCCCAGGAAGGAGTGGAGCATATGGTTGTGGCCAATATGGTTATATCATTACAGGGTTGAGTTTCG
Source organism: Panulirus guttatus (assembly GCA_032361385.1). Taxonomy (NCBI): domain Eukaryota; kingdom Metazoa; phylum Arthropoda; class Malacostraca; order Decapoda; family Palinuridae; genus Panulirus; species Panulirus guttatus. Next base: position 2,878 of record JAUUDW010640940.1, read on the forward strand.
GCGTTTTGAACGTGAAGTTTGGAAAATGCGTAGCATGTAAGAAGATACGTATAGAGAAAAATTACGTTTCATCAGAACTGAATTTGACCACTTTACTGCCTTCTTATTACAGATGCTGCACAGGTTTTAATTGAGAGAGGAAATATATTCTGTACAAGAAAGAAAAATAAAACTGGAGGAGGAGGAGGAGGGAAAGCGAACTGAAGTATGTAAATTGAGGTCATTAGCATAAGAGTGAAGAGGGTTATAAGTAGGAGAGCGAAGTTCATTTATTGAGAGGAGACACTAAGTGCTAAGACAGATCCCTCTTGATAGGATGAAAAAGGGAGAGTCACTCCAGGAACAGCTATTACAAGGGAACAGCTGAAGACGAAGCTATGCATTACGGAACAGAGAGAAGCAGAAAAGCCAAAGGAAGGAAGTTTAGAAAGCAGAGACTAAGGCCGCATCCTTTCTAATGCTTTGGAGATGTCTTCGAGGGATACGACTGGAGTTTCGCCAAATTTCCTGAAAGAGGAAGACCAATTCACACAGGAGGAAAGATCATTTACCTTTGGACTCAGGGAGGTGAGCTGGAAGAATGCTTGGAAGACCCTGCACGACTAAAACATAGAGGATGGCATCCTTCAAGTTGGAAGAAATGATGCAGGATTAAATGCGGAACCATCCAAAGCTGAATTAAAGGACAGACGAAGATTTAGCTGTAAACTGATCAGGCTGCAAGAGAGAAGGAAAGGCTGATTACAGAAGTCACTGGAGCTACTTCTGTTAAAACACCAGAGATATCTGTCAGTCTGTCGGCGGAAAAAAGTGAAATAAGTAGGCTTTCTTTTCTTATCAATGTGTGCTTGTCTTTGAAAAAAAAAAAAGAAAAAAAAAAAGAACTTGCACTGATTCCGATAAGAAATGAAGCTGAAATGGAATTAAGGGGAACTTAAGAGTTTCATTGCCCGATACGCTTGGTCCCTGACGCAACAGGCATCAGAGCTGGAGCTGTCAAATCACGACTGGATAGGAAGAGGTATAGTAGAAGAAGGGATGTAAAACTCCATCCCAGCTAAGATAACCTACACTATGCGGTCAGCACAACAGGAGTCATGCCGGCTAACATAGCAGTAACCCACCCGGGAAAGTCATTAAAGAAGTCACACAGGAATGACAAGTGAGCTCTCCCAAAGAGCAAAATCAAAAGTGGCAGAAATTGAATTGTGGTCAGAGAACCCCAAGGGGCGCAAACAGTATATGAATAGAGAGAAGACTCAGAAGTGAAACAAAATATGGTCTATTGTGCAGGGAGAGAGGGGTCGTGAGGGTTGGAAACTCGTGTTTCATTCCTTACTCCTGATCGTGAAGGATGATAAAAGAAAGGGTCTCGGGTCCACCAGGATCGTCCTAGGAAGAGATTAATCAGTCCACATCGTGTGAGCTGAAACCTCTTACGTAGAAGATTTCTTCTCGTGGTTGTGAAGTCAGCAATCATATGTGGAAAGAAGTCAAGGAGTCGAAATGTAGGTATGAAAATGGAGGAATTTAGGGAGGAATTTTAAGAAACAAAATAAGCAGTGTTATAGAGGGTACAGAACTTTTGAGCTAAGTGACTTCAAAGTAGGACAACATTTGTACCACGAGGCGAGCAATGGGAGATTTTATTTTACAGTGGGCATTTTTTTCTTTTACATCGAGGCCGGGCCTTGATTAGAATATAGAGAAGATAATGAAAGGGAAAAAGTATAGACAAGGGAAATTATTTACGAATTTTTTAAAAAAGTGAAAAAAAAAATCTGTCTAGATAAACAGCACCTTTGGAACAGAAACGATGGTGGAGATTATAGTTACAGATTTGATCACGTATGGGTGATGCAGACTTGGACAAGCGGACTTCAGAGAGGAGAAGATCAGGGGAAGAATTAGAAAGATAATGTGCTTATGAAGGAAGTTTAGACTTGAGACTGCAGATGTTCCAGAAGTGAATAGAGGAGGAGCCAGGTGTAGGTGTGTTTGAGGACGCTGAGTAAGTCCCAGTCGCACGATATCAGTCGAGAGTGGCTTGGGAACCATTCAGCCTTCCTCGACCGGTGGCACAGTTCTGGTTCAGCGCTAGCGCGTGTGTGTGTGAGTGTGTGTGTGTGTGTGTGTGTGTGTGTGATCCCCTAAATGTGTATCATTAGTAGAGGGTTTATGAACTCGTGGATCCCCTTCCCCAAACACGTGTACGTGTTTTCCTACATAAGTATGTGTATTTCTGTGTCTGTCTGTGTGTGTATAGTCCCAGACCCACAGGTGGCGTGACGCCTCTCGTGAAACGGTCAGACAGCAGCGTTCTTTCACTGAAATTACATTCACTGTCACGGTAGAAGAGTCTTGAACGCTCGACTTTCATTATCAGTGTTCATCGTATGGTCACTGTTTGCTTCACTGTCATTATTCACTTTACTGTCACTTTCCCTTCATTGTCAGTACACTGTCTCCTTGTTACTGCTAATATGATAACTGTCAAATATTGTTTTGTTGTCACTGCTCATCATATCACTGCATGTTTCATTGTCACTGTTCACCTGACTAGCACTGCATATTTCACTGTCACTGCTTGGTTGAGTGACGCTGCATATTTCCTCTTCACTGCTTACCTGACTGGCACTGCATATTCTACTGTCACTGCTGCTCAGCTGACTGGCACTGCTCGTCTCCCACAGACTTTTTACAGAGGACAGTGTTCATTTTCTTTGCCTGTAGCGGGACGTGTGTATGTAAATTTCTGTGCTGCCGACTTGCTTGAATTTCCACAGCAATTAATGTGGGTGAATCTCCATTTGCATAATACTGTTTTTTTGACAGTCGGGGATTTAAGTCCTGTGTGTGTGTGTGTGTGTGTGTGTGTGTGTGTGTGTGTGCGTGTCTTTGACCACTAGCGTTAAACATCGTAAATATATTATTTAAATTACTGTTACATATCATGTGAGATTTAGAATCCTTAAGAGATTTTCCATTCTAAAATAGAATATTTTATCTACCTTTAAATCAGTCAACTAGAGTCTGTTATGTCTTAAAACGGCTGGCAGAATCTGTTATGTGATAAGCTCAAAACAGCAGTTTGTTTTGTTGTAAGACTTCAGTACTGGGAAAGTGTTTTGCGGTATATTCTCATACGAATGGAGCTGCGAAGTGTATTGGGCTGTGGTCAGACACGTAAATATTGAAGAAATTGTTGTGTTAGGAGTTCAGCCGACCGGGTGAGTGTGCTTAGCAGGGAACCCACTACGACGAAGGGATTGTTCTTGAGCGCTAACGTGGAAGAATTTGTAGCGTCCTTAACGGGACCCATGGGGGTCGTTCTCTCTTTGATCTACCGATGGAAGAGTAGCTTTCCCATCTGTCAGAGTTGGAAGGTGCTTTACTATAGCTATGCCATAACACAGTACATTTGTACAATGTTATCTTTTATTACGTCGACGCTCCAGTCACGGACAGAAGCCCACATCAAGGCCGGGCCTTGACTGAAATAGAGAGAGGATTACAAAAGGGAAAAAGAAGAGACAAAGTATGCAAGATGTTTCAAGGAGGTAAAAAACCTGTCTTTTATAATATGCTACGTCATAGTTATTGGAAAAGACATGAGAAGGTCGAGAGTTCCAGAGCTTGGAGGTGTAGAAAAAGAAACAGTTATCAAAACGACCCACCCTTGAGTTGCCAACGGCCACACAGTAATATGGGACGCAGCAGCCTGTTGTGGTATGATAACCTCTTAAGCATACTGGTATGACTCTTAGTTATGATGGGCTGACCTCGGATAACGGGCTAAGAAGCAGCCACAGATTTACGGGTCAGGCCAGAGACCAAGCCATCATTACCGAAGGGTCGTCCCGTCGCTCGAGGGTCGTGCCGTCGTGTCTGAAAGTCGTATCGTCGTGTTCAAGAGCAGTAGTGTTGTACTCAGGGAGTTAACATGACCACTTGGAGGGACTTTGGTAGTCATGAATGGTAGGTTATAAAGGGAACCCATGTCATCCTCTGGGGTTTTCTAAGCCCTGTCATCCCGACCACTTTGAGCATTAACTAGTTTTCATTCAGTGTCCCTAACGTGTGGTGAGGGGTCTTGGAGTGCCCTGCACCTGAAGCTGTAGGTCAGTGTGTCCCACTGTCTGTGGCCGGAACCATCAGGCATGACTGATCACTCTTGATAATAAAACTCTCCAAAACTTTCGTGAGTTATTCATACCTGCATCAGTCAATACCCGATTTTTTTTTCTTTTTTGTTCTGTTTGCCCACAGTAACTGGATATGTTCAGAATTATAGTTAAACAGTTAACATAATTTGTAATGTAGCTCTTTAAAGTGTTTAAAGGCATTCATACATAGGGACACAGAAGAATTCGAACAGCAACAGACCACTGGGTCCTTTCGAGAGAGTGAGAGCGGAAGGTATTAGAGAGTCAGAAGCTAGTTTAGTAGGAAAGCGTACAGATGATTTCAAGAGAAGTATCAGGAAAATGAATATAAAACTAAGGAGGCGTAAATAATGTCAGTCGTGGATATGAGGCGAATCATTTATCAAGTCTTTTCTTAAACGTATCTGTGGTGCTGCTGTCATCTGCTGGAATTCCATGTGTTGATAATCCCATGGAAAAAAAAGTACTTTGTCTCATTCGAAGTAAAACTCTTCCTCACTAATTTATATCCATTACTGCGAATGAAATCAATCAAATACGTATAGGCTCGAGTAGCTGCTTAAATCGAGATTATCAAAGACCTTCGATAATGTTTAATACCTCTATCAAATATATCTTAACCATCCCTTTCAAAAGTTAACATTAAGTGGTCTAGTCGGCTCTAATAGGATTTGTTTCTCATTCCGGGAATGATCTTGGTAGCTTGACGCTGCACTTTCTCCAGTACATCTTCTCTTTTTCAAACAGTGTGACCAAAAATAACGCAATAATCGAGAAGAACTGTACAGTCACGATAATTTTCTTGGGATTGAATTCGAGAAATTACGTATATATCCAATAATATTTTTGCTACATTGTCTACTCAGCTTTCAGTCATTAGAGATTATTACATATGAGTGTTTTTCCTCGATTACCTTCTGTGGCGAGTTACGCTTCATCCTGACGTTCACTTTCACATTTAAGTCACTTACTTTATAGATTCATACAATTTGCTCCATCATTTGGTTATTGTTCTCCGAGTTTCTTTTATGCTTCTGCCTTAGACAACAAGCACTTCTTTATTTCTTTTTTTGTTTTTGTATTCGTTTTGGTTAAAGACAGTCTACTGCGTTCTACTACATATGTTACCTCTACTATTCTAAACGTTTTACTAAACCTTGTCCAAGCTCCGACCAATATAATTTTCGATGACGATACCAATCCTGATTCCCTTGTTGGGAGCGATGCCAAGATCATTAGAAATTCCAACTCCAAAACTTCGTATTTTTTTCGCGACTCTGTCGGCAATGTTGAAAGTACCTCAAAAGTGATTTGCAAGTGATCATTTTTACCAAATTCTTATCCATATTCATTGTTACAAAGAAGAGCTACATCAGTAGCTGGAACAAAGTCTGTATGTTCAATTCGCGGGTAGTTTTCTCAAGTACGTGAACAAAGCCACTATCAAAAATACTCAAGTCTTGAAGACACAGGAGTGTGGGCCACTACAGTAATGTAGGTCATCAGACACTAAACTTTAGGTTTTAAGGGTTTAATGGCTCACTGAATTATAAGTTTTCAGACACGAAGATTTAGGTCGTCAGACGCTAATCAGCACATCATCTAAATCACACAAACTTAAGTCAGTCAAAACGTACAAGTTTATCTCTTGAGAACGATGGTACGACCCTTAGGCGATGTGACAACCCTTCGGTATGGGGGTCTGGCCTTTAACCTGACTCCAAAGGGTCAGACCAAAGGCCAGGTCAGCATCCGTAAGGGTCGCATCGTTGTACTCAGTTCAGTTTCAGTTTCAATACTTTATTCCTTGATAGAGGAATCGGGATCCTAGTACTGTTACTAGGTACCCCTGTACAATAATACCAGAAGCATCTGGTTGTACTCAAGGGATTTCTATGACTGAATCTACAATTGGTCGGTGGCCACTGGAAGGGATTACAAGGGACTGACGAGTCATCAGGGGAATTTGGATTAACGGTTTAAAGGCAGCTTATATTTTCCCTAAGCCGTCCAGTTCTGTGATCGTGTGCACATGAATTCAAGATCCTTAGCAGTCGAGTGCCCTGCCATGTGACCCGAGAACACAACGTCTTCTTCCAAGGCTTTCTCTAAGCCCTACCGCCCAGGCCATGTCGTGCATTAGATTCACAGTCAGACTCCTTGTTCTACGGTAGGTTGAACAACCCCGCAGCATCTTGCTGTAAAGGTTAGTGTGTCCCAGTGTGGAGGGTCCTGGCGTCAGCGTCGGGGACCATCACAGGTGATTGATGATCTTCTCTTTAATGACAAAACTTTCCTGTGTTGTTCATACTTACGTGGGTTATTTAACAGATTTTTTCTTCTTTGCTGACTAAAGATGTTGCAAGTGATGTAATGATACATTTCATGTATTAATGAAACAGTAAACGGAATGAGTAATACATGATTCTTTAAGGTACACTGTTAAAAACTGACCGTAAAATTACAGTTAAAATAACTGGCACCATAATTGCCAGTTATTTCAACTGTAATTTTACGGTAAGTTTTTAACAGTGATACTGAGATCCATTCATGACCATTAATGTTATCTATAGAAGTTTCACTGCACGGTGAGGTTTCAATCACCCGCGAGAGACTGACGCACTTGTGAAGCTGTCAGTGCCTCCCTCAATGTCATGCTGGCCTCTCCGGGTACCCGTAGTCATTCAGCCAGCGGAGTTCCACGTGCCATCTCGAGGTCATCATTTCACGACGCTATAGCTTGTCGCTGTCTCGCTGGATGTGCAAGACTGGTTCTAAATGTCGTTTGCAAGTGGGCTGGTTCACCGCACTGTGGAGTAGAACGGATCATTGGGGCCTTTGTCATTCCCCTGAACACAGAACAATGCAGGTGTTAGGAAGGATTAGGGTATATTCAGGGAGCGTGTAAACAGATGTGTACATCAAATATCTGTTCTGTTTCATAACCCCCCTTCCCCCTCCCAGTTCTTATCAAAAAAGAATTCCAAATAGCGTAACAAGGAAAGAGGTTTTCTAAGAGACAGTCAGAACATTGCAATAGATCACAGTTGTGCGCGTGATCTAGAATTCGCTGATAACCATGAAGAAAATGAAACACGGTAAGTTCCCAAGTGCACTTTAGTGTAATGATCACATCGTCAGGGGAGATACAAGAATGAGACAGAAGCCGTAGAACAGTCAGCTTATATACAAAGAAGAATTGGAGCTAAGACGCCTTTGGCAAACAGGTGCTTTCGATTGGTGATGATCGTGTTGGTGGTGCTCGGGTCTGGCATCATGCCTGTCATAAAATTTTACTATGTGGACAGGACAGGGAACAGTTTACAAGTTTTGCCTCCGACAAAATCATCGAGTTGGTATTGATCTTCACTAATATTCATGTTACAATTTTTTGTGTATTTGATAAGAGATGACTCAATCAAATTTTTCTTTGTTAAGGAGTTACAGTTAACAACTGAATTAGCATTACTCCAGTCAGTACAAGGGTCATAATCTTTAACATGATTAAACAAAGCATTTGATTTTGGTCCTGTCCTTATGCTATATTTATGTTGCTATAGTCTAACATAAAGATTTTCACCAGTCTGCTCTATATGAAATACATTATAGCTTTTACTGGAGATTCTGTAAATACAGCCAGCAGAATTTTACTAACTAGTTCTTTATGAAGATATTCTTTATTGTATTGTTACTGCTGACGGCTACATTTACATTAAATGATTTAAGCAAACTGGGGAGTAACATAAGATTATCACTAAATGGGAGAACTAAAAGATTCTTGTTATCGAGGGGAGGTTTGGGGTTAACTGTATGAAATTACTTCTTTGCCAACTTAAGAAAATTATCAGTGAAAGATCTAGGATACTTTAACTTGGATCCAATGGAAT
>JAUUDW010640951.1:0-10930 GCA_032361385.1 Panulirus guttatus
TCATAAAAGCGATGAGGGGGCAGCCCGACCCTGACCTGACCCTCCGAACCTATCCCTCGCTCACCCAACAGGGACCTGACCATGAGCCGATTTGGGAGCTCATGAGAGACCCTCAGTTCCAGCAAATGGGGAACTTTTCCCCTCAGAAGTCTTGTGTGTCCTGGATGCTCATTTTCCCCCGGCACTGCCTTCCGCACTACGTCCGACGCTATCTCTCTCTCCAACACTATCTCCAACACCGTCCCCAACACTGGTGCCGAGACTAGTCGCCCTCCTCCTCCCTCAGCGACACAGTGCCTTCCGGCACAATCTCCAACACTGGCTCATAAAACTCCCCTCTAACACCAACACCGCTAAGTCCAAGCACTGGCTCCCGCCTCATAAACATTCTCCCTCACTCTCTCTCACTCTTAATGAGCGACGTATGAGAGTCCCTAATGACGCTGGCATTACTTTTACAGGCGCGTGCTCGCCTCTGATACGTGTCCGGCTCGAAAGCCACAGTTGAACAGAAATGTCCGTGTCCACCGTTAACATCAGACTGGACATAGAAATGTCTGTGTCTGCCACGGCGTTGACTCACCAAAGCAACGGTACTCCATAAGTTATATTGTTGTGACATAAACATTCCCGCGTCTTTTTCGGGAAAAATCCGGGATTGCTTATATACGTGTGTGTGTGTGTGTGTGTGTGTGTGTGTAGATATATATATACACAAAACTGAAAAACGTCTGTCTTTAGGCTGAGGAATAACTAGAATCTATTCTTTCACGTATGAATATGCAAATCAGATACATTTCCAGCTTAAAAGAAAAAAATAATCTGTCGTCAATATTTCGGATGCAATACATACAAGCCCAGAACCAGACATAATGCCATGGGAGCTTTTTGAGGGACGCTGCAAAAAATAAAAAAATGTTTCGCACGAGTGTATCCAGCCATAGAATTAAAGCAAGGGGAAAGAGCAAATCATCTCTCTCTTGAAAAAAGACAAATCGTGACCCAAGGTTCCTTGTTTGGAGATGGTGGTGGAGTTGGTAATGAGTGCTGGAGATGAAAGTGAGGGAGGGGTGGAGATGGCGATGGTGATGGTGGAGCTGATGGAGATGAAGATGGTGGCGGTGAGGGGTTTGGATGATCACGCAGATGGCCACGTGGATACACCCGTGCCTTCGTGAGCCTTGCGCTGGGATACATATAAAACAGCATCTATGTCGTCGGTATGTTTAGCTTAAAAGTTCCACTGTGTCGCATGTTCTGTTCTTCGACTCGCCTCTGGCGAGAGTGTGAAGGCAGGCAGGCAGAGATGTATTTGCTGAAACAGCAAACGGGTTAAAAATTGTTTCAGTGCCGTCGTCGACAAAGTTCGAGTGACTGGGCCATGAAAAAGGGAAAGAGATACTGAACGGGAGAGGAAAGACGATCTCTCTCTCTCTCTTCAAAATAAAGCGCCAGTATCTTGCATTAAGAGATTTTTTCTTTATCATTTTACCACCAACTTTTATTATCTTTATTACCGCTTCTCTTACTTTTTTTTACGGTATCTTTTCTTGGAATCTAATCCTATTCTTCACAATCCAGCTGGACAATTATCCCAAGCGAAAAATTGATGGGTAATAGAAACTGCTTTTGATCAAGTATCGACCAACAGGATGACACTGACTGTAGCCCAGAGCCAATGACGCGGCGAGACGCCCGGCGGCGACTTCAGCATCCTACCCACACACACAGGAGTTGACAGACTCTTTTTACGTAGTCTTTATTCATAAGTTGCTTCATCCAGCGAAGGCATGAGATGATTTAAACTAACTTGGCTGCCATATGACCCATGAGCATGACTCTGTGCGACCCTCCAGTACGAAGACGTGGGATTTTTGACCTGACTCTCAAGTTTCAGGTCAAAAACCCAGGTCATCCATACCCAGGGGGTCGTGCCGTCGTCCTCAACGATCGTGCCGTTGTGCCCAAGGGGTCGTTACCCCCCCCACCCCTGCTTGCTTCCGGGTCGTACCACCGTGCCGTGCCGTGCCCTTGGGTCGTGCTCCGCCTCGCGTCGTCGTGTCCAAGGGGATTAATTTCTACAGACGCCTCTTCAGCGAAGCTTGGCGGTGCTGCTGGTGCTGCTGGTGCTGGTGCTGGTGAGTCCCTCCCCTCACCGGCCGGCGTGATTGTCATTCTCGCGGAAGCCCTGCCTTCGGGAGGGGGAAAGCGCCTTAAGAGAGATTAGCCTAATTGTTGGATGTCGCTTCAAGCCTGGAAAGCCGAACTTCACACCGCATCTTCCTCATCGCCTGTGCGTGGCTGTGGTGGTCCTGCGTTCCTCTCTCTCTCCCTCCTCCCTCCCTCTGGGTGTCTAATGAGACGTCTTTGACTCAGGCTCGACGTGACGTTGATTCGGAAGCTCTGGCTCGGTTTAATGAACTGTGGTGGTGCTGCGTAGCCAGACGTCCCTCCCCCCCAAAAATAAAAAGGTGGAGGAGGGAAATCTCATTCAGTACTCGCCGTTCTCTCTGTGACGACTTTTCTTCTCTCTCTTTTCCTTCGACGCGAACATAATCACACGTTCTAATCATGTCAGCGACGTGTCGCAACGACTGATTAATCGTGTTTAATCCTATCAAGATATCATGCGGCTTAAGTACTCGAGTGCTGAGGTAATTGGACGATTCTATAAAGAACAGGTTCTTCAGTGAAAGACTTCGAACCCTAAGTTCCGAAGCGTTTTGCTCATTCGATCATTCCTCAGAAATAATGATTATGCTAACGCTTGTTATGCATGGTTACCGTGTTATGGATCTTTATTGCACTGAATTGGGAAACCAGTCACTTGGATGACTTAGGCTGGCACTCTCTTCGTCAATAGCTGGTATTCGGGCTTTCGATCGCGGAGTCAGGGCTTCGGTTTCCGGGTCGGAGCGTCGGATGCGGGGTAGGGACATCGGTCGCAAAGTAGGAGGCTTTGGCTACGGGGTCGGAGCTCCGGTTGTGGGGGTCGGAGCTTCACTCGCGGAGTCGTTTCAAAAGGACTCGCTTCCTCTCGCTCGACACGAATATCCAATTCACTTTGAAAGCTGGAGATTTAAATCTCTCTCTCTCTCTCTACGTTTGCTCTCATTCGAGACACTTTAATCACTATATGATGACTTCTCTAATTATGTCTTGCTAATTCCGCTTAGCGTATGCTTATTTACCCCTTAAATGAGCCATTTTCTCTATCTTATCATTTCTGGGTCTTCTCTACTTCTTGGCTTTTCGCTTTCCATGTTGTTAGGATCGATTTGAGGGATCTTTCAAGGGATATCGAGTGATGGGGGTGTCCCATACCTTCAACCTAATTCGGCCCCTACCTGTCAAAAGGAAAACCTGGAAGTACTTTCTTAAAATCAGGACAAGAATAAGAAGAAACCCCGTTTTCTTTTATTCAGTCTTCCAGGACCCCCGCTGGTAAGCTGGACAGACGTAGAAACATAAGCCTCCTGTCTCCAACCTCACTTCTCAGAGTCTTATTACCACCCGAGGCTTCTCTAATTACTGCCATGACGACCTGGTATGTACCAACATCTTTCGCCAACAATCTTTCCACTGTACATTCAAACACACACACACCCACACACACATACACACAAGACTATGCTAGCTAGGTCTTCCCTAATTACGAGCGTGGCACTAAATGAGGTCTTGTTGACTTCCGGCTTTGGGGGGAGGTGAGGAGGTGGCTGTCACTGCTCTTAACCTCTGTGCGTCACCGTTGCACTGAATGCCTCACGTTTGTATAGCCCTAGATACACTCTCGAGAGAGTGAGTAAGTTTGTCTAGCGCTTATGATGTCTCTTACCCACCGGCCTTAGCGTGTAGGATGGCATATAATTAAGCTAGACAAGAGACAAAAAGCCATTCCCTCTTCCCATTCGTTACTATCTGGTCTGAGTATTTGATAAGGATGTTCCGTTCTCGTCTGGGTTAACCCTCTCATTCATTTTCCATGGTTGGAAGAGGGCCAGAAAGGCCAGAGACGTTGCTCTACATGCCTTAAGCTATGCTGTTAAAGGAGAGTGTTTATTTACGTCTTTGCTGAGACCAACTTTCCTTCTTGTCTTGAGTTCCTCTTGTCTCTCTTGCGATCACCCCAACACCCTTGCATCACCAGGCTTGATCCTCCCACTTCACCAGTCCCCCTCGTTAGCCTTACACTCCTCTGCTGGTCACCAAATGTATTCGTAGAAGCTCCAAATATAACCATTACATTCTCGTTCACCAAGAGTTACAAAGTCGTTAGTCACCAAGCTATGACATTCTCATTAGTCAGGTTACTCTATTCTCGATCACACACTCACATTCACCAAGTAACACACTTACATTTACCAAGTAACACACTTATATTCTCCAAGTAACACAATTACATTCACCACGTAACACACATTCACCAACTTACAACACTTACAACCACGAGCGCCCTCACCAACAGCCATCACCACAATCTTCATCTCTAACAATCACCCCCAATCTCCAACACGAGCAATCATTATATTCTTCATCACCAACAATCACCGTATACTCCATCACTGACAATCACCATCACATTTTTCATCACTACGAATCACCAGAATCTCCTTCGCTAACGATCACCTCCATAGTCTCCACCACCAACAAACACACCTCTCCATTCTCCATCACTGAAAACTACCACCACAGTCTCCATCACCAACAGACATCCCTCTCCATTCATTCTCCATCACTCACAATCACCATCACATTCTGTCTCCAACAACCATCCTCTCCCATTTTCCACCACTAACTACACCTCTCATTCCTGACGTCATACCATCCCCCAGAATCTCCAACAACCATCCTCCACCACTAACTAAACCTCATTCCCTACAACAAACCATCTTCCAGATTCTCATTCACTTCATCATGATGAAATTCCCCTCATATACGCCACCAGTGTCCTCCCCAAATCTGTGGCCAACTTGGTGTAATTGGACATGAAGGTACTGGGTAATCTGATTCCGTCTGTCATTTTCCCCTATTGAGCCAATTTGAGCTCTGAGGTCTACTGGGACGACGCCGTTCGAAACAGAAGTAAACCGCGTTTCGTACGGCTCACCTACGTCTGAGAAGATCCGAGACGCTTCGAAGCGTAAAAATGAAGCGAGTGGGTGATTCCCGAAGCCTACAATGGCCCTCCTGTGACTACCTTGCACAAGATAGATACAAACCTGATTACGGGAAAAGAAAGGAAGGATATGGGGAATGGAAAAAAACGACTTAGAAACTACTTTAATGAGTCGTAATTGTCGCCATAAACTGATGAGATCCGGAACGTTGCGAAGCATGAAAACTCCGCTTCGATTCAAGATGTTTCAAAGGCCGTGCAGCGATTATCTCGGACGAGGTAACTACAAACGAAAACTGAAGGAGGGACAGAGCCGCCTCCTGATGTAACTCGTTCACGACAAGTTACCTGCAAACTGCCATAATGACCCTTAATCATCGCCATAAAGTGATTAAGACCAGTGACGGTCCTTTGGAAATTAATCCTGAGACTGGTGAGAGAAGCCATCGTCTTTCCTGCGCTCTTGCGGCAAGCGGGCTTCCGTCTCTCTCTCTCTCTCTCTCTCGGTCGTCCTGACGGGACCACGACAGTACGACTCTTGCTCACGAAATATTTGATACAAAAATTCTGGGTTTTAGTTCACAGTACAGTCTCTGAAGGCACTGGACAACTCGGTGTGAACTGCGAACGCTTGTTGGAACAGCAAGACATGCGTGTAGTTCCGAGGTCCTCCACTTCCTCTACAGCAGAAGGGATAGACGAAGTACACCCATGTTGGCCCCAACGTAAATATTGCCTGCGCCTTGACACGTCCAAGCTAACCCTCCTGTATGAGGTTCATTTTTATCTCTCACGTCCGGGAGCGTCCACCCCGCGTCTATGCTTTATTGAGCACCGGCCAACCCTCCTATACAGTATGAGACCAGGGCTCTGCCATCCGTTTTCTCTGGTGCGCTTATCACTTCGTCGCATTTTTCCTCTTCAACTCGCACACTTCGTTTTCTTTTCATTTTCTAGTCATTTCCTCCCCCAATTTTCCCGTCTCCTCCTCTTTCCCCTCGTGTTGTTCGTTAGCCTATCATGTGACAAGATCTTTTTTTTTTTCCATTTTTTCCCTCGTTCACTCGACCAAAGTACAGATATATTCGCGAGGAATTTTTTTTACGATTGGGTAATTTTTGCCCTCAGTTCTTGCATTCCTTCCTTCCTGACTCCCTCCAAGCTACCCTACCAATACTTCCTTCATTTCACACGTCCGTCTCCATAATTGAAACGGTCGCATAGTTCTCGTGATCTTGCGTCCTCTCTCTCTTCCATCCTCTCCCCCATCGCTATTCCTTTTTTTTATTGGTTTATTCACATATCCCCTTTTGCCTTTCATCTCTTTCCCCCTATCTCACTCCGGTGTTCTTTCTCCCTACCCTATTCACCTCTCCTTCCTTCCCTCCATCTAGCGTGTAACCATCTACATAGCTTCCCTCCTCCCTCCACCACCTCTCTCTCTCTCTCTCTCTTTCTCCCTACCAGGGATGTATGTTACCGGACCCTACCCGCTTGGGTTACTGGGACGGTTATGTGACGGTGTGCTCTGTGAACCAGCACTTCGGTGGCTGTCGAGTGTTATTCCTCTGGCCCCAGGTAGGTGTCTTATCTCTCTCTGCCTCACCCACACGTGGGCTGCTGGCTTTCAGTCCACAAGCATAAAGTCTCGCGCATCTCACACGACTAGTTCCTCTCGTAAATATTCTCTCCACACATTCCGTCTGTGCCCTTCTTCCTCCCCTCTTCTTATCCACCCCTCTCTCTCTCTCTCTTCCCTCCCTCGCTCCCCTTTCCCCTCGCTCCTTCACATAGTTTCCGGCCGCTCCCTCTCGGTAGTTAATGGGAAGGATAATTAAAGACAAAGTGGAGGCAGTTAGCATGGCTGGAGGTACACGCCTCAATTTCCATCCCGGCATAGCTCTTCCTCCCTCCCTCCCTCTCTCTCTCTTTCTCTCCCTTCCATTGTTCATCTCGTTCCCTCTGTCTCTTCTTTCTCTCTGTCTGTCTGTCTATCTGTCTCTCATTCTTTCTGTCTCTCTGTAGGTAGGTAGGAACGAAGGTATTCTCTCTCTCTCTCTCTCTCACTCTCTCTCTCTCTCTGTCTATCCGTCACTCATTCTTTCTATCTCTCTGCCTGTCTCTCTGTAGGCAGGTAGGAAGGAAGGTACTCTCTCTCTCTCTCTCTGTCTCTCTCATCCTCGTCCACCACCATCATCATAATCAACATAATCATCACGGTTCAGTCCCTCACCGCCCGCTCACAGCGGCCGCAGACTGCAATCGGACGACCTAATAATAAGGTAATGAGTCACGGGGCGCTCGAGTTCCGTCCCGACGCCTGCTTCGATTGCTTCATAACACCGACCACTCGCGCCCCGACACCGCTTAGTCTGGTTCACGAAGCCGACTCAATCGTCCCGACACTGCGCTTCTCTTGGTTCACGTTAGTCGATCGCTCGTCCAGACACTGTTTTCACTTGGTTTCATATAAGGCCCACAACGCCACTCCGTCCCGATATACTGCTTCGCCCGGTTCATTAAGCCGACCGACCACTCGTCCCGCCAGTGCTTCGATTGCTTCACAACGTCGACCACGGGTTCCAAGAATCCTCTCAAACCCCGATACATGCAAATCGGAAAGAGAGATCAAGATCACAATAAAGATTAACTACAGAAATGAACACTTCGAGTCTGAGGGTAGTGGCGTTCACTTCAACGAGCGAGTGAAATGAATTATCAGGCGATAACCAGGGTGAAATTTTATGTACTCAGGACGATGCAGCTAAGGATGAATTGTTTGCCTTAAAGTGGATGATGTTTTCGCCAGGCAGTGCTTGTTTGCAGAGCAGACTGTATCCCATCGCGTATGTTGATTAAATCATGCATTGATTATTTTCTTTTTGAGGTCAAATCAGAGCACTGACGACAAACTTTATCACTGCTATCACAAGCAAACTACCTCATCATATCAATATATCTATTTGTCCTACGTCGCTTCTCCAATACGAGAGAGATACACGGACAGCAGTCTACTAATATATCTCTCCATGTCAGGGGGAACCGAACCTTGATAATTCTAGCGTCGCAGCACCAGCTTTTCAACACGCCGTTTTGTTATGTATAATTCGCTCGGGCTAACATTCCAATATGTGCCAATAGGTGTCTTGGCAATACTGTACCAATATGCCCGTCCGCTCTCCACTGGCAAACTAAATCGCTCCAATATGTCAATATGCTACGCTTCTTGAACTCCAACCGCAGCAGTCCGTGTGTATCTTATACTGCTACACACAGTGGCTCTAGTATGTCCGTATGTCCCACTCCTTGGCCGTGACATGTCAATATGTCACACTCCATGGCTATAACATGTCAATATGTCATACTGTATAGCTCTAGTTTGTCAGTACATCAAACTCCATCAATCTGGCATGTTAGTATGTCACGAGCAATGGCTTAAGTTTGTTCCCATGTCTCTAACTCTGTTGTTCCGATAGGTCAAGTATATCCCATTCCATGGCCTCAAAGAGTCGATAACAAGTCTCAATCCATAGCTGATATTTTTCTTATCTCTATGTCTCTCGTCTCTTTTTCATTCCCTGTCTCTCTCCTAGAGACCATTTATTCTTCATTTCCTTAGCCTTTCTTTTTCTTCCACTTCATCATGGTTTGTGTTATTTTCTTTTAATCATCATCATCTTGTCTGAGTTCCTCTTTCACTGTTGTTATTTAGGTTTCTTCCTCAGTTCTGTTCTCTCTTCTCTCCCCTCCTCCCTCCCTCCTCCTCTCACAGCCGCTCTCGCTCTCCTGTGTGTCGGATGGCAACCGCTAAAGGCTGACAGGGGCGGCATTCCCCGGTTGGCCAAACATGCATACTCCATTCCTGGTGACTCGGTGTGGCCCCAACCCTGGCCACACTCTGGCTCAACCACCTTTGGCCACACCGCGGCTCATCCTGGCCACATTGTGGCTCATCCTCCTGGCCACAATGAGGCCCACCTTGACTTTGTTATGGATCGTCTTAAATAAGCATGGCTAACGCTATCTCCATGCGAACTAACATGAATTAATATGGCCGTCCTAATTGAGAAGAGCCTGTTCCTAATCCCTCTATTACCTGTTGAGTACCTATCTCTACATATAGAAAGGGAGCCACCCACTATATCTATCTATCTATCTATCTATCTATCTATCTGGATGCTCGCGCCCACAGCCCCGCTGCAGAAGAAATGCCTCCTCACGTCTCACCACTCACCTGTCTCGCCTAACCTCCAATTACGTCCTCTCGCTCTGGATTCTACTCTAATTTTAAAAGAGTTTGTTCTACGCTAACGTCGTCATGGCCTCAAGGGTCATGCGGTTACCACCGTCTGCCTCCATTCCTTTTTTCCACAAAGTGGTAGATCGAGCGTTTTTGTTCTTTTTCTCTGTCGTTTATTTTACTCAGTTCTAGTGCCATTTTTTCGCTAAATTCCTTTTGGGCTCTTTTTACTAGTTCTGTGTGGGTTCAGACTGTTGTGGAATATTCCGGCTTAGGGCTGTAAATCTTCTACACTAACCTAATGCACTTTGCCTCCCACACGATCTCTCTCTTACGTAAAAGCTCTGGTGACGTACCTTTTTCACGGTATGATTCTAATCCATTTCCTCCCGACTTGGCACTTGACCATCTTCACGACTCTGCATTCTCCAAGGGTTTAGATTTCATGGGCTATAATTTGTCTGTCCACTGTGACATCGTATTTACGACTCCTTGCAATATTTCTCAGTCCCCTTCACCCACCCACTTTATAATTCCGACATCACTGGCTGGCGAGTGACCCCGCCTTGCCTTGTTTGGCCAACTATTTACGTGTATCAGAAACAGCGATGGACCCAGCGATGTACCCTGGGGGGACACCACGCGTCGTCACCCTCGCCCACCACTGAGAAGGGCTCCTCCCCTCCTGACTTGCGATACCTCCGTTCCCTCCCAATTAAGCAGCTGTCTAATCCATTTGAGCAGACCCCTCCTCTGACGCCAGCTGAGACGTCTTCTACCCTCATCTGTGGCGGACAGTATCAAAGGAAGGGCCTTCCCGGCGGTCCACAGTGTCGCCACCTTGGCGTAATTTGGCCCGATGCCCATCTCGACTTCGGCCCGTTCAGCCAGACTTAGTATGATCAACAGTCACTGCAGTGTGACCCATCTTGACTTGTTCTGTTTCACTTTGACTTATGGGGTGACCTTATCTGACTTAGTATGACCTACTGGACACACTGCAATCCCCCTGAACTTGGTGTGATGCCAGGTAATTTGACGAGTGTGACCCATCCTGACTTGGTGTGGCCGATCCTGACTTTCCTACGGCTTATCCTGACTTATTCGTGACCCACCATGACTTATCGTGGCCCACCCTACCTTGGTGTGGCCCACCACCGCAACTTAGTCCGGCCTGCCCTTAAAATTAAAGTTCTTTTCCTCCCATTCCCGCCCATCACACGATTCGCGTTTCCGAATACAACTTTAATATCAATATGGATAATCTAATTTGTGGCCAGGCCAATTTCCAATACCACAAAATGCTTTTATCTGTTGTGGCGAATAATGCCCGATTTTTACGCCCCTTTCTAATACAAATGTCACCTGACGAATATTCTTTTTCATTTCTTTTCCCCTTTTCCTTTTTTATGATGATCAACTTCGTCACACTGGTGTTAGTGGACAGGTTGAAGAGTGAAAGATAGAATTTTCTTTCTTTTTCATCTATTTCCCGTTGTTTATTTTTCAAATCGTGTCGCTTGCATAACATGAGAGACGTTTACGAGACAGCTTTGTTCGCTGGGAATCGAACC